>JAXGGS010176635.1:0-17165 GCA_035585475.1 Armandia brevis
AGTATGTACATCTTTAGACCCATGTAATATTAATCCTTTAACAGGGCAAGGAGCTAGGAAAGAAAAATCCTCTTTAGCTGCAGGGACAGAAGATACTATAAAAGCATTAATCTCAGGTCTACGCATAAGTAAATTAAAAGCAGAGTGCGCCCCAAGAAAAGAATGTCCTACTATCCATACGCTGGAAGCATTAGGATTTTGAAGTTGTAGCCAATCTAGAGCAACAGAAGCATCATGTAATGCAGAGTTATCAGCCATATCTCTACATGTAGATAAACCTACTCCTCTAAAATTAAACTTTAATGTAGAAAAGTGATTATTAGTAAAGGTTTCATACATTGTGGAGATAACTTTATTTTGCATACTGCCTTCATTAGTACTATTGCTAGTTTCAGGGCAGGGATGAAGTAGTAGAACTATATGAGGTGATGCATACCTACTATGTGTGTATTCTGCTTCTATTCTACCATCAGAGCATGTAATAGTTATAATCATATCATTCACCAAATCTTAAATATAGTTTGTGATTATAGCATAGAAACAATCACAAACCTACTATTATATAATATATCTTTCAAAGTATCTTAAATTAGTCAATAAAAAATCCTATTGAATACTGACAATTTTGATATATTTTTAATTTAATAAGATAAAATTAGGCTAAACATACTGATAGATAACATAATCGAAGATTGTATGGATGCAATCGCTATATTATTTTGTTTAACTATTTCGTCATATAAACTAACTTTTTTAAACATTAAGGCTAGTAAAAAATAAGAAATAATGAAGTTAATTTTACTAATAGTGAATGCAGAAATTGATAACAAGAATATTATCAAAATAGTTGATTCAAGGTTATATAATGATAAAAATAAATATGCAGCATTAATCGATAGCGCTATAGTTAATAAATGTGCCATTATACAGCATGAAGCAGCAATATTATGTGTTGAAACAACTGTTTTAAATGATAGTCCATACCATATTTTTAGAGCAAAAAACACATAATAAGCCATCCCAACAAACAGAATCGATGCAATTAGATAAAATAAGAAGAATTGTCCTAGTTGTGTATAATAAGAAAGCTGTTGCATTGCTTGTGCATTACCCAGCCATTCTATAGATGATTTTATAAGAATAGATGTAGTGAGAATATTGGCTCCATCTATAATTGCTGTTGCCATATTGTTATTTTGTATGTCTTCTTTTACTGATGTTTGCTTGACTATAATTCGATTAAATATAAATTTTGATATAAAAATAAGTATCAAACCAATAGAACTATATGAAAATATTTCGCAAATTTCTCTAAGTAATCCATTTGTTTCATTATAATTATGAACAATTCCAATCGTAACGATACTAATTCCCAAACATATTGAAGCCACTGAAAATCCAAAGGCTGGATTGTCTTTTTCTGTTAACTCAGAGAAAGAATTTACTTTTGTGAATAAACCTAATATATAACGTATTAGTAATATAATGCTAGATAGTACAAATAAATTAATTAGTATTAAAATTGATTGATAAAAAATATGCATCATATTACTCGTTATATTTGATATTGTAATAATGTTTAACTGTTGGTTTATCAGTAAAATTTCTTTATTAATTTTGAGTATATTATATATATATAAATAATTACTAAAAATATACTTTTTCTATTCTAAATAGAACGTAAAATTATACTCATATAAAAAAATATTCTATCAATTAATCTTAAGAGGTTTATTAGAGTTTTTAACTTTAATCTTTATTTAAATTTTGTTTTACTAAATTTATTATCAATAGTTTCTATCGAATATTTTTATATTATATCAGGTTACTGTGATTAACATTGTTTAATATAGATTTATATAGAATAAACTATATAATATAGGCAGTTTTAGAAGAAAATGTAGTTTGTATCCTGCATTTTTAATTATTACGATGTTTTTTGTATTAGCTTAATAAATTAGCTCAGTTATATCTGATCTATTTTTAGGGCATTACTTTCTTACTGTAATAATATGAATTGAGTAAAAATTTAGTTAGTCGTTGTGTTATGAAATCTTTAGACCTAAAAAACTACATAATCTCTGAAAAAAATATTGAAGAGATTTCTAATATAAAAAAATGGGATGATCATACTTTGCAGGATCTTTTTGCCCTACTATTTCTTGATTTATTAACTACAGCTTCCTTGATTCATAGAAAGAATTTTAAACCTTCTTCCTTACAAGTAAGTAATTTATTAAGTATAAAAACTGGTGCTTGTCCCGAGGATTGTAAATATTGTGCTCAATCTGCTCGCTATAATACAGATATAAAAACTGAAAAATTCATGTCTGTTGATGAAATCATGGTGAAAGCAAAAAAAGCTCAAGAGATGGGGGCACATAGGTTTTGTTTAGGGGCTGCTTGGAGAAACTTACGTGATCGTGATTTAGATAAAATAATCACAGTGATTAAAGAAATAAAAAAATTAGATCTAGAGCTATGTTTAACTTTGGGTATGGTCACTAAAGAGCAGGCTCAAAAGCTTAAAGAAGCTGGTTTAGATTACTATAATCATAATATTGATACATCCGCTGATCTATATAAAAAAATTGTTACTACACGTAAATATCAAGATCGGATTGATACCGTTAACAATATCAAAGAAGCTGGTATTAACTTATGTTGTGGTGTGATTATTGGGTTAGGAGAGTCTTTGCAAGATAAATGCGATATGATTAAAACTCTTCATGAAATACAACCTACAACTTTACCTATCAATTTATTTATCAAAATCAAAGGTACTCCTTTAGCAAATATCGCGGATGTAAATATTTTTGATTTCATTTCATTTATAGCTGTTGTTAGAATTATATTACCAAAAACAGTTTTACGTCTTTCAGCTGGTAGGTCTCAAATGTCTAAAGAAGCTCAAGCTTTTTGCTTTATGGCTGGGGTAAGTTCCATTTTTTGTGGAGAAAAATTACTAACAGCTGAAAATAGCCCTGTTGATGAAGATGATGTCTTTTTCAAGAAATTAGGCATTAATATCACTAATAAAATTTTTGCAGAATGAGTATATCTATTTGGCATCCTTATGATTATTCAGATGATGGAACCCTACTTTCAGTAAAAAAAACTTCAGGAAACTCTATCTACCTTTCTGATGGAACCATTCTATTAGATGGTATTTCTTCTTCGTGGTCAGCCTGTCATGGTTATAATCATGCTTATATTATAGACAAAATCAAAAAACAGCTGGATTTGTGCCCTCATATTATGTTTGCTGGTGCAAAAAAAGTTATTCATGAGCCTGCTTATGAGCTGTCCAATAAGTTAAATAAAGTTACAGAAGGCTATTTTTCAAAAATTCATTTCTCAGATTCAGGTTCTACCTCAATAGAGGTAGCATTACGTATGACTGTAGAATACTGGCAGTCTTTAGGATTCGAGAAAAAAACAAAATTCTTATCTTTTTATAATTCTTACCATGGCGATACAATGGCTGCAGCTTCTTTATGTGATCCTAGTTGTGGTATGCATGCTAGTTTGAAAAATTACTTTCCTAAACAATATTATGCCGCTGTCCCCGAAGATACAGCAACGAGAAAATCTTTACATGATCTAATGGAGCAAAATACAGATAATATTTCTGCGGTGATTATAGAGCCTTTTGTTCAGGGGGCAGGTGGTATGAAGTTTCACTCTGTGGAGGCTTTATCTTATATTAGAGAATTATGTGATAAGTTTTCTATTCCTCTGATTTTTGATGAAATTGCAGTTGGTTTTGCTAAATTAACTGGCAAGATGTTTGCTTTTCAACATGCTAATATTGTTCCAGATATTTTATGTTTGGGTAAAGCTTTAACAGCTGGCATGTGCACAATGGGGGCTACTTTAGCTAATAAAAATATTAGTGATGTGCTCTCCAAAAATGCTTTTTATTATGGAACTACTTTTATGGCTAACGCTTTATCTTGTCAAGTTGCTTCTGCCTCTTTAGATATTTTTGCTACTTATAACTTACCAGTTATGATTAATGGTATCTCTCAAATAATAAAAGATAAACTATCGCCATTGTTAACCCTTGATAGAGTTAAGGATGTTCGGTCGATGGGGGTTATCGGAGTCGTTCAGCTTGTTATAGATGACTATAAAGATATCGACTGGTTAAGAAGAAAGTCTGTGGAATATGGGATTTGGATTAGACCATTTAGGGATGTAGTATATATTATTCCTTCCATTAATATAACTGAAGATAACTTAACTTTATTATTGGACAGAATTATATTGTTAATACATGCTTGGTTAGAAAGTAAAAAAAGTTAGTATCTTGTTTTTTTTTGATAGATTTTGTAAGTTACCTGTCCATTTTCTGTAATAATCCTAAAAATATTTTTAAAGTAAGATAAAAATACTAAAATCATTAGTGATATAAATAATATGAATATATAATAATTTACATTATTAATTAATAATGGCATTAGGTAGGTAATGGTTGATCAAAATCAAGATGATATAATAGATATTAATAGTATAATGGAATTGTTACCTCATAGATATCCGTTCCTATTAATAGATAGAGTTTTAGAGGTCGTTAAAAAAGAGAAAGTTGTAGCAATTAAAAATGTTACTATGAATGAACCTCATTTTACAGGGCACTTCCCTGATTATCCAGTTATGCCAGGAGTATTAATTACTGAAGCCATGGCACAAACATCTGGTATATTAGCTTTAAAATCCACTGATGATGATGATATTAAGGATTATTATTGTTATTTAGCTACATTAAATAATATAAAATTCAGAAGGAAAGTTATTCCAGGTGATCAATTGGTGATAACAGCTAAGTTGAATATTATGCGTTCTAATTTATGTAAAACCACTGTTGAAGCTAGGGTTTCAGGGGAATTAGCAGCATCAGGAGAAATAGGGTTATTTATCGATAAAAACAAACAAAAATAATCATTAAACCTAAAAAATGTTACTCAAAATACTAGTATGATAATTATCATATTAGTATAAATTTGATAATAGTAAAAGTACTAGACCAATTACTTGAAGGTAGCAGAGTAATTAGTTCGAAGGTACTGGACCAATTACTTGAAGGTAGCAGAATAATTAGTTTGAAGGTACTGGACCAATTACTTGAAGGTAGTAGAGTAATTAGTTCGAAGGTACTGGACCAATTACTTGAAGGTAGCAGAGTAATTAGTTCGAAGGTACTGGGCCCATTACTTGAGGGTAGTAGAGTAATTAGTTCGAAGACTAGACCAATTACTTGAAGGTAGCAGAGTAATTGGTTAGGATATTAAGAATAGATTTGTTATATCCTAAAGCTTTTATACTGAGTAATAGTTATACTGAGTAATAGTTATACTGATCAACAGTTATACTGAGTAACAGTTATACCAAGTAACAGTTATACCAAGTAACAGTTATACCAAGTAACAGTTATACCGATCAACAGTTATACCAAGTAATAGTTATACTGAGTAACAGTTATACCAAGTAACAGTTATACCAAGTAACAGTTATACCGAGTAATAGTTATACTGAGCAACAGTTATACCAAGTAATAGTTATACTGAGTAACAGTTATACCAAGTAACAGTTATACCGAGTAATAGTTATACTGATCAACAGTTATACCAAGTAATAGTTATACCAAGTAATAGTTATACTGAGTAACAGTTATACCAAGTAACAGTTATACCAAGTAATAGTTATACCTAGTAATAGTTATACTGATCAACAGTTATACCAAGTAATAGTTATACCGATCAACAGTTATACTGATCAACAGTTATACCAAGTAATAGTTATACCGATCAACAGTTATACTGAGTAACAGTTATACTGAGTAACAGTTATACCGACCAACAGTTATACCAAGTAATAGTTATACTGAGTAACAGTTATACCTAGTAATAGTTATACTGAGTAACAGTTATAACAAGTAATAGTTGATAGATTATAGGGTTCATTATCAACTATTGTTGTTTTTCAGTTAGGCTGTTTGGGAAGATGCCCCATGCTTATAAGTAAAGATAGGTGTAGCGATATATATTGATGAATATGTTCCTATAATGATTCCAAAAATTAAAGTTAAACTCATTTCTAATATATTTCCAGTTTCTAATGAGCCTACTATGGCCAGAGAAAGTAGGGAGATTATTGTGGATACAGATGTTAATAGAGTTCTGCGAATTGTTTCACTAATACTTTTATCTATGATTTCATTAGGAGTTAATTTCAGTTTACTATTTTCTTCTACTCTTTTATAAATCACTACTGAATCATTTACAGAGTAACCAATTATAGTGAGTATTACTGCTAGCGAATATGTATTAAATGTGAAGCCAGAAAAAGAGTAAAACCCTATAGTAATAATAGAATCATGTATTATAGCTAAAGTTACCCCAATACCAGATAATACATTTCCCATTCGCACTCTGATGTAAATTAAGATTGCTATTATAGCAATTACTACAGAATAAACTGCTTCAAGGATTAGTTCATAGCTAATTTGTGGGCCTATATATTCGATTTTATCAAAGATAACTGTAGGAATAGCTTTAGATATAGAGGATTGTATAGAGATAAAATAACTTTTATCTAATGGTGATTCATTTAAGTTATCAATTTTTATCATGAATTGGTTTTTATTATCAATTTGCTGCACTTTTCCTGAAGCTGAAACTGTTTTTTTAACTATTTCACGTATATCTTTTAGGGAATATTCTTTTTGTGTTGATATTTCTATTAATGTCCCACCTAAAAAATCAATATCTAGATTCAGTTTATTTTGGTATAGGGTTAAGAAAGATAATAAAATTAATATTAACGAAAGACAAGAACCAGTTTTTTTAAATTTGCTTATTTGCATAATATTTATACTTAATATAGTTGATCTGTAAATTTGTTATATTTTGAAATATAATTCTTCAGGTATTGTTATTATAGAGAGAGTAACAGCAAGATAAAATATATATAGCGATATATATATTAATCCTAGAAATCTTTTGCCAAAGTTATATTGTATCATTAGAAAAAAGAGCATACTAACAATCAATAGAAAAGATAAGTCAAAATTTATAAACTTATCTGATACTGGAGTTGGTTTTATTGCAGATATTCCCCCTACTATCATAGCTGTATTAAAAATATTACTTCCAATAATATTTCCAATGATTAAAGCATAAGATTTTCTGTAAACAGCTATTACAGAGCTAACAAGTTCGGGTAAAGAGCTACCTAACGCTAAAGTTGTGATAGCTATAATATAATCAGGTATATCAAAATATATAGCAGTTTTTTCTGCTGATAAAATAGTAATTTTAGACCCTATACTTAAAATATAGATGGCTACAATAAAGATCCCTATATTTAAAAGTAATTTGAAGGTTTTATTTTCTATCAGTTCTTCTGTATGTGCATTTTCATATGTTAATGTTTGAGATAGATAAATATTATAAAATGTATAAGCTATGAAGCAAGAGAATAAGGCAAGACCTTCAACGAATGTAATAATATGGTGAGTCCAAGACATTCCAACAAATAAGCAGGAAGTAACAATAAAGAATTTATTTTTTGTAGGAGTTACCATTAAGTGAAGATTAGGTATTTCAGTAAGTAATAAGGTGATTCCCATTATAAAAGTTATGTTCGTAATATTACTTCCAACTATGTTACCCATTAATAAATCATAGTTACCTATCAAAGAGGCTTCACTTGCTAAAAATAATTCTGGCATGGATGTTCCAAAAGCAAGAATAGTTCCACCAATTACAACCTCTGGTATTCTTAATATTTTTGATAAAGCTACACTGCTTCTAAGTAAAAAATCCCCAGATATTATAGTAATAGTTAGTCCAATTAAAGTAGAAAGCAACGGATAGCTATCAATATAGTTTCCTTCTAATAATTGCATTAACATAGTTGAACTCTTAAGAATTTCATTGATTTTAATACAGTTTATCTGATAGGACTATTCTTGTCTATTATAGGGATATTATTCTTATTATTTTTGCAGCTATTTAGGTGTTTATGAATCGCAAGTTAAAAATTCTATTTACATAGGTACCTAAAATAAAAATAGATGATATCTGCTAATAGTTTGTTGTAATACGCTACGCAATATTAGGGACATAATGTTAATCTTAAGTTACTTAAATTATATATTGGTTTTTGCTTCTTTAATTAAGTTGAATAATAAGTTTATAAAAAATTTAAGAAGCAATCCCCAGGGGTCAACTATAATAATTTTTATTATTTAAATAATAAATTATTAGATATAATCACTTCCTATAAATATATACTACACCTAACTGCACCTACCACAGGGAGAAATATATAATTTGTAGTAATTAATTTTTAGAATATGTTTTTTTAATAAATAGATTAAAGCCTAATTATGCTGATTTAAACAATTAAAATTAGAATAGCTTTTTAAACTAGAGGTAAAATTTATTTTAAAAATATGTGGTATTTGATTAACTCGTAATATATATTACCGATTAACGCCATTAGGATGGTTAATTTGTTAATTCTATGTGATGGTGGTAATTGTAGTTAATGCCAAGTTTAGTTGCTATGTTAACTGAGTTAGTAATTTATATTGAAATATGGCTTGAGTTATATATTAATGATTGGTTGTTCTTACTTTGGATCTATTTGTATGCAAATAATTATACAGCTTAAAAGTGGGGGCCATGTATTGTTTTGGGTTTTGTATCTATTTGGAAATATATTTTATTAAATAAAGAAAAGAGATAAGTTATGAAAAGTTTTATTGATCATAGAAATCAAGGACTAGATATAAGACGTATTCTAGAAAAAAGACAGAGTATAGTAGAGGGTTCTTATTTTTCAATGTTAGTGGGAGTGAATTATGAAAGTAGATCACACGCAGTTTCCCGAGTGGTTGTAGGTGATGACGTAGATAAGAATGACTTACCTAATAGAGTCGCAGGGGAAAATTTAACAAGCATGTATCATGAATTGGATCAGTTATCTAGTAAGTCAACTCAAAGTAAAGAATTAGCAGATAAATTAAAAAAACTAATGGCTCCGTCTGAAGATAAAAAATCAGCATATGAATTAAAACAACTAACGCCAGCAACTAGAGTCATAGCTGAATTGTCTCTGGAAGATATAACACATGTTAGAGAGAAAGCTGCAGGGGAATTGAGTGGTGAAGATTGTAAGGAGTATTTTCTATATGATGAGTATCGAGAATTTTTAGAATTAATCTTTTTCGATATATTTAGTAACCCTGAAACCCCTTGTATTGCACAATATGTCTTGCGATCACTGGAATATCAACAGGACGGTATCGTAATAAATGATTCCAACATAAATCAATATATTGATTCTTATATGAGGGATATAAGTACGGGCAAAGTAGAAGATAATAAAGATAACGTTGTGTTTAATTGTTTAAAATTATTATGTATTTTGATTAAAAATCCAAATCAAATTACCCGCTTAATAAGTGATTTAAAAAAATCTTTTGAGAATAATAGGGAAAAGATAGTGAGTGCTTGTGAAATAGATCTTTACTTAATGAAGCAGGCGAATATTCCTATAAGTGGGCATGTTCCAAATGGAATCAGTGATATATATCTTGATTTTAAGCAGATAGCTGCTGATAAAAAGGATGAAGTAATATTGGAGTTCCTTAAGAGTCTATATCTATATATACAATCCCATGTAATAACTATATATATACAATCTTATAAATTAATAAAAAATGAGCAAGTACACTCTCAATTAAAAGAGATAGAAGAATTGTTGGAAAAAGTATTGCAATGTTTTTGCGATAGTCATGTTTCTGTAAATCCCAAAAAACTATTATCTGTAAAGAAGCAATTATACTCATACTATGCTAATTATGTTATGTGGGTGAAGGGTTTTACAAGCACTCTAGAGATATCAGGGGCAATATTAAATCACATTAATGAAGAATTATTTGGGATACTGTTTTCTAATTCAAGTCAACTTTTTTGTGGGGATGATGTCCTGTCTAATAAGAGTTTAGATCAAATTATTTGTTTTGGTAGAGCAAAAAAGTTAGATAGTATAGCTATACCTGAGATAGGAAAATCGTTGGAAAAAGTATTTCAAAGTTTTTGCCGTAGTCATAATTGTGAAATGAACCGAAATCTATTACGTGTAAAGAATCAATTATACTCATACTATAATTATTGTATGGGGATAGGGAGTTTTGCAAACATTATAGAGAGGTCAAATATAATATTACATCACATTAATAAAGAATTATTAGGGAGAATGAATGCTAATTCAAGTAAACTTTTGGTGGGGCATGGAGTACTGTCTAATGAGATTTTAGATCAAATTATTGGTTTTAGTATAGCAACTAAACCAGTTCCATTAGAGATAGAAAAATCGTTGGAAAAAGTATTTCTAGATTTTTGCGATATATATGATCATATACCTAAGAAAGATGTATTAGATGTAAGGAAGAAAATAGAGTTATACTATACTTGTTTTACTGAGATAGATACTTATTATATTGCGATAGATGATTTTACAAGCATGACAAAGATTTCAAATGAAATATTAGATCACATTAAGGAAGAATTACCATTGAAAATAAAGGATAAATTAAGTCAACTTTTTTTTGGGGGGGGAGTACTGACTAATGATGTTTTACATCAAATTATTGGTTTTGGTGAAATAAAAGAGTTCACTAATCCATTTCCATCAACCCTTAAGGGTAAAATTGTTTTATCGCCTGATATGCTGGAAAAAATTCGGGATGATGAAAAATCACTTCAAGTTGTTTTATCGCCTGATATGCTGGAAAAAATTCATGATGATGAAAAATCACTTCAAGAAGAGTTAGCATTAATTGATAGTTCCTATGACCCAACCTATGCCCCAAAATATGCCCAAAAAACTGATTTTTTTGAATGCAATGAATTTCAACGTATGATCAGTGATTTGATAGGTCATTATAAGAGTTCAAAGAAAGTTTTACTATCAAGTGTGTTACCTGCATTAAGTGCATCTGTTCCAAATTTAATAACTGATACAGGGCATACACCTAATAAAGGCATTATACCTATAGAGATCTCAAGTAAAAAACCTGCTGATAAAGCAGAAGAGTCTCTTGCAGATGAACTAAAAACTGAGATTAGAAGTAATGATGTTGGTAGTCATATTGAAGTTAAGGTTGTTGAGATCTCAAGTAAAAATACTGCTGATAAAGCAGAAGCGCCTCTTGCAGCACTATCTTCGGATCAAACTGTAACTCCTTATCCTAGTACTAAGGGGAAATCGACGTTTGCAAAGAACCCAGTATATAGAAGAGAAGCTCTACCAGAGACTCGCAATTTATGTCATAAAACTAGTGGTAATCATAAATTGGGTCTCCACTATACTATGGAAAATACTATGCAAAATGCAAAAAAAATTACTGACTCTAGTTATGTAGGTGATAGAGATAATCATAACAAAACTGAAGAATTATTAAGGATAACAAAGAGAAATTTATCGGAGTTGAATGAGACTGAACTTTACTTATTAGAAGTAAACGAGAAAGAAGAGCCTAACACTCTAGTTACGAATATTAAAGAATATGAAGGAAGGAAAAGTTGTTGCTGCTGTTGCAGTCAGAGTAAAGATAAAAATAGTTCTTGTTTGATTCTATAAATATTATTAAAGATCAATACAAACTATAAAGCAGTCGAATATTTTGATATAACTTAAGATTATATTCTATAAATAGTTATATAGCTAACCTACAATAAAATTTAAGTTCATTATTATTTATTATAGTTTTTAAAAAGTATTTTATGGGTAATAGGGGGAGTTGCTGATAATTTAGATTAGGTTACTACCATAGTAATAATAAAATGATTTATAAGTATTTTTGTCTATATTCTTGTTTTAATATATCAAATTATATTAAAAAAGGTGTTCTTTAGTAAATTGCAACTATACGTATACAGCATAAGTTAATTTTTACATTGATAAAAGTTATTTTTTTGTATAATATATGTTTTTGATTAATTTGTTAATAATTTAAATGGGTTGTATTTATATGAAAGATATAGAAATAAAAAAAGAACCGACAGGTGAAGAATATGAAATTTTAGAATTAATGCCTAAGACGATGTTAAAGGTACCATCAAAGGTAGCGGGTATAAACAGATTATCTATATTAACAAGCATACCACCATCTTATACAGAGCATAATCTTGCTGGTGGTGATCTTACATTAACCTTAATAGGAAAAGAGTTTTTCGATCAAATTAATCAAAATTTGCCCCCAGAATGTAGAGACACCTTTGGAAGAGAACCCTTCCATATAGGTGACACTGTTCGACCTGATAATTTTTACTATAGAATATTATGTGTGATTGAGGATGTTTCTAGGATAGGTATTATTAAATATAAGAAGGGGTCTGAAGATGAGCTAGCAGCTATAAATAGTTATTATGAATCTCAAAAACATATACTTGAAGATAGAGTTTACATGCCTGGTTTTTGCTTTATGGAGGGTTCTTACTTGCGTCTTATTAATCATTCTAATAAGGATATTTATGTGGTGCAGGCGAAGGGGTTGAAAGAAGCTTTCAGCAATTATTCCCTTTATAATGGATATGATTATAACGCAGAGCATCTAGCACCTAGCAGTGATTGTAATATAACTTCACCCCAAGGTATATTGTTTTATGCTCTTTATTACGAGTTGATAGCTAAAATAACAAGGGCGGTATTATCCACAAAGGCTACCATAAATAAGCACGAACCATTAAAAAAAATAGATTTATTTAATCCACAAATAGTGGAAGCAGTTACTGGATGTCTAGGAAAATCTGGGATTGGGCGCTGTTACCCTGCTTTTCCAATGTGGTATTTTAATAATCTGGTTTATTTCGCGAATCCATTTCTCTATGAACCAACAACTTGGGAGGCTCAATGTAAAAACGTTTGGAGTGCTATAAAGCAAGGTAAAACGCGCGAATACATACTAACTTTGACTCCAAAAAGTTTAAAGGTGTTAGATGTGCAAGAATCTGATGCAAAAAACTTTAATGTTATTATTGAAGCAATAGAAAGAGGTTGTAAGTCTAGAAAGACGATTATGAGAGATATAACTTCTACGTTGACTCCTGGAGATGCACCCTGGGATTTCTTTGTTTATAATCTGTATGAATATTATTATGAAAAGTTTACAGGTCGTGACTTAACTCAAGAGATTAAACTCAGACTTGACAGAGAGAAAAATATCGTTAGTAAAGAGGATATTAAAGCATTGTTAGCTCTACCTGATAGTGAATTACTATATTGTTTATCAGATACTGGATTGCCTACAGCCGCTAATGGTATTACAGCTAGAAACGCTAATTTGCTAACAGATAATACTAAATCTCTAAATGATTTACTTACAGAGACATTCGAGAGTTTGTTCAGGATAGATCATAATAACATAAATTCTTGGTTTCCAAAGCTAGTGCTAAATATGATTTCTGATACATCTGTATTTTTAGATAAGCTATCTCCTAAACCAACATTAAAAGCAAACAGTTATTACTATCCTGAGATTAAACCTGAATATACAAAAACTTTAAAAAACTTGAGATATATAGTCAGCAGGAGTCAAAATGTCTGTAATAATGGTATAATAAGGGGTTTATATAAATTTAATCTTCATAAGTATTTCGCTGTAACATTCGAAGTATTTTATCGTGCTCATATAGCATTAGGTAAGTATTTTGAAGAAGTGGATAAAACTCCTCTCATTGATTCTCTGGGTAACCAATTTGCTTTTGATCCTGATATTCCCATAAACAGAATAAGTGCCGTTAGAACTCCTCTATACGAAGCTATGGGAGAGTTGTTTGTAAATGTAAAAAATCCTCGTGCTATAAGTCAGGATCAGATACTAAAGGTATTATTCGAGAGACATAAGAAAACACCAGCAGAACAAGAACAACTTGTGGTCGCAGGTGATATAATGCTTTTAGATCCTGACTATGTTGAAGAGCATTCTACATCTGTAGCATCTACATCTTTAGCATCTACATCTGTACCTGAGAAATCTAAACCTGCATTACGGCCTAAACCTGCATTACGGCCTAAACCTGTATCTGCAACTGCAACTGCAACTGCAACTGCAACTGCAACTGCAACTACAGATGCACCTGCAACTACAGTAAGAAAAATAGTAACAAACCAAAAAGTCTTAAGTTTGTTGAGTGTGTTTGAACCCCAAACTACTAATGAACCTGATAAGACAAACCTTAGTATTCATAGTTCTTCAGAAGCAAAGGTAGAAGCTGTAAATAGATTGTGAATATTATAGTTAAGTAAAAATATTCTAGTTAACTCAAAAAAGCTTCAGCTAATTCGTTAGTTGAGGCTTTTTTATTATTGTTTTTATGAAATTGAAGATAGTTTCTCTAAAAATAGCACCTAATTAATTAATAAATTATATAAATTTGTTTAATTTGTTGTGTATTTGTGTTATATATATCATAAAAATATAAACAATAGGGAATTTGTATGTTGCCAAAATCTTATACAGCATCAAAGGAAGTTGATAGTGAATTATACTTACCCCCTGCTATTTTTGCTTTTTTATATCATCAAATATGTCAATATTTACCTACTTTATTGCTAGATAAATTTAAATTAAGTGAACTGGAATGTACTATAGGAGATAAAGGAAGGGAAGGGAAAATCAGCAAAAGTAATAAAGCCTACCATCTATTAAGTGTTTTTAGGGATATTTATGATTATAATAATTGCGATCCTCAAACTAAAATAGCAATCGAAGAATATTATAAGAATAATATTGAAGGAAAATTACCTGAAAATTTAGGTAAGGAATTAGAGTTACTGAAAGCAGTTGATTGTAAATTTAATAGTATGTTCATATTTCTTTACTATAGCTATAAAGAGTTTGCACTAGAATCAGTTAAAGTATTAATAGAATCTTGTCCTGCTATAACACAAAAAACACCTATAGAAGAAGAAAAACTTTTTGATGTCAATGTATTAGAGTTTTATTTTGGACTCATAAATAATCCTCATTATAAATGTAATTTAAATCAAAATATATGTCATATTTTATTATCAGTTTACAACCCAAAACATTGTAATATTTTTTTTAAACCTGAAGAAAATCTTAAGACCTTAAAAGCTATATGTGTTGGATTAAAGGTAGAGATTCCTGATAATTGTAATATTGATACTATAATGGAAAAAATAGTAAGAGCAATTAGAGACAAATCCTTTTCTACAGTTTATAACAATTTATGGGATCATCTAAAAGATCCTCGTTATAAATTAGTGAATTCTAAAAAAGGTCCTATTTATGGAAAATTGTTATATTTAAACCTCTATGCATACTCTTATAAATATATTACAAAGAGAGACTTTGCTGTAGATATAGGATATCTAACTAATTATGGCTACATAACTAAATATCAAGTTGAATCATTGTTAGGTAAAGTTAAAGGTTATGATTTATTAGATATAATAGGAGATCGTTATCAATATCTTTGGGATTATAATAACCAATCGAACTATGATTCTCCCCTAGCAATAGAAGATAAATTAATAGAAAAGAATTTGGCATCTTTCTATGATTTATTTACTATGGAAATTATAGCTAAGAATCAGGTTAAATCTAAAGATAAAATTTTCAAAGATCTACAGGTATCTATGTGTGTTGATGTAAGAAAATTGAATGAATTTTTTGCTTCAAAAGATTCTAAATTTGAAGATTTAAAGGGAAAGTGTTTTATAGAAACACTGAAACAGCTAAGCAGGGACAATAAATTTCTTATGGATAGTATTAAAAATTCTTATCATGAACTATTGAGTATGACTAGAAATGCTATAGTAAAGCATTTCTTCAGGGAAGGAGGCGCTGCATCTAAGGCATATAAAATATATAATGAAGCAGAAGCATCTATGGTTAAAGGGATCATGACTACTAAAAATAGTATAAATATTAGTATATTACTAGTATGTTGGCATAAAAATAATCCTATTGCTCTGACTGTAACAGAGATATTAACTTTACTCTTAGATAGAAATCAACAATTGGAACCTGATAATAGAGAATTAAATATCATTATTAGTAATGTTATAAGGGGCAATTCAACATCTGTTCCAACTTTAAAATTTGATTCAGAATGTTCTTCACAAGATCTAGGCGATTCAACACCTGTTCTAAAAGATCTAGGCGATTTAACAAATACTCTAGAAGATCTAGGCGATTTAACAAATACTCTAGAAGATCTAGGCGATTCAACACCTGTTCCAACTACACAATTAGCTTTAACACCTGTTCCAACTACACAATTAGCTTTAACACCTGTTCCAACTTTAACATTTGGTTCAGAATATTCTTCACAAGATCTAGGCGATTCAACACCTGTTTCAACTACACAATTAGCTTTAACACCTGTATGTGATATCGATCACAGCAAAAGGAATAATACAGCTAAAAGGTTTAAAACAGTTCATGACAACAGTGCCCATAATACAAGGTAATCTGTTGATTATATTAAAACAAGTTAAAATATTATTCCTAATTCAATTAACGATTTAAATCTTTGAAATTATATTAAAATTAACAAAAAAGCATCAAGCAACTAAATAACTGAAGTTTCTTTGTTAATTTTAATTTTTAATTAAAGTGCTGTCATTTATCTTTAATATCCATATTAATTCCAGTTTAGTTGAAATATTTATGTTGCATTGTTAACATATTAACAATATGAATAATTTATAATTAAAACATTAAACTTTATTAATAAAGAAAAAAAGCTTATGTTACCAGAATCTTATACTTATAAATACAATCGATCTCATTCTAAGTCGTTAAGATTAACAAAATATGGTGTGTATTTTTTAGGTACAGTTGATGTGTTGTTACCATCTGCATTGCAATCATTAGATTATGTGATAATTGAAGGGGATGTTATTACATATAAACACCCTTATTATAAGCTATTATCTGTCCTTCAAGATATAGAGAATCTTTATAATGAAGTAGCTCTAAAAGAAATGGAAGAGCATTATGATACTATAAAAATGGATATTAAAGGTGTACCTAGCAAAAAGAACCTTGATAGGAAATTGGCTGAAATTATTCCAACAGTTTATCGTACTTATGACTATAAATCTGATTATAATTT
>JAXGGS010176746.1:2922-17162 GCA_035585475.1 Armandia brevis
ACCACCCCCCCCCCCCCCCCCCCCCCGGGCGAGGGAGAACTAGAAAGCTGGAAGCGTGATCGCCTTGAACTGATTCAGTGTCAGCCAAGACCCCTACCATCAAATCATGCAAAACAATCCTAATATTTAATCATATTGCTAAAATTATATTATTATATCAATGTTTGATATACACGCAACGCCATATGACAGAGTGTACAACACACATGATAACGGTTAATGATAGAAATAAATAAATATATGACAGGTAAAAGAATGCTACCGTGATAAGCCACAGTAGAATTCGTTTTCGGGTTCGAATCTTCGGTCATTTATTACCCCAATACAGAGAGTGTGACTGATGTGAGGTTTAGCCAAAATATCTAGATTTCACAAGGAAATTAATTATCTCATATAAGATTAATTTTGTTCGAAGACATGAAAGTCGCGTAAAAGCCTATCACTGAGATTTTAATCCAACAGCGGTGAATTGAGTGTGTATCTTTGTGAAATACATAATATTATTATCTTGCTGCTAATTGTAAAGCTAAGTTATGGTTATGTGAATGAGCCTTTGTTTGATTTATTGAAAACGATATCAACAATGCTATTTTAATTATTGTTATTTGTTTTAGAAAGGCACTATTCTCTGCGTGTCTTACTATCATATTTTACGGAAAAGACTTGGCAAGTCACACTTAACCTTTACCGTAACCACACGTCCTGGAATAAGGAGAGTTTTGCCCTACTATACTTGAACCTGGAGGAATTCTAGCTAGTGTTTACCGCCCTGTTTGGCACTGTCTCACCGTTTGACACTGTCTAACTGGCGAGGTCTTGTTTAGCTGCACGGGCTTGTGTTACATATTCGGTTTCGCAAAGCATAATAGAATATAAACTTTATGTTAAATAAAGCGTGACTGGAATGTGTCATCCTTTATATACTTTCTGTAAAAACTAAAGTTTGCCCTAAAAATCGGGATAACCTTTTCGCTTCAATTTTGCCCCAGGGTGACGGGGCGAGACAAGCGCTTCTTCTTTAGAGAAGGGCAACCCCCTGTGGGGAGCAACCTTTCTACCTTTCTCCGAAATCCCCAAACGATCACATTCACGAATTTCAAAGCAATTTGACTTTGTATATAGAATAATTCGGGCATCCTCGAATTCCGCGATTTCCATGCAAAGCTTCATCATTGTTGGATAAAACTAAATCTATAAACTCACCCTCGTGGACATTGATAGACACACGCAGGGCCACCTTGTATGTAAATATCTATCACACATGTCCATGCTTGTTGTGCAAAACACTGTCGATTGCCGCCAATCTTGTTTTGCATGCGCATAAATATACAACTATCCAACCTCAGCCGACAATCAAAACAATGTATTTATGGTGAACCGCAGAGCAAACGAAACGATAAGAAATATATTTCTGCGGTTTGAAAGTATTGGGGCGCAGAGATAATTTTGTTTGTAAATAAACCACATTGCTTGAGGCACGCCGTGAATGACAGGAGTAGGTATTGCACAACCACGCGTAGATTACATTATAAAGATTCCGATATAACACGCGTAAATGTTTGTACATACCGTCATCTCCAGGGAAACCGATGATAAAATGAGCAGTTTCCATAGAAACCGCGTCATCAGGGGCTGCATGGACGGCATCGGTCTCGCCTACATGTGGAAATCGAGAAAACCGGGTTCAGTTGACGATGTGCGGTATCAAATTTAAACTTCCTGGTTCATTTCTGAATTAAAACTGCAGTAGTTCACGTTTTACACAGTTTATACTCTGGAAATCAGATCGAGTGACGATTAAATGAATATTAAAATGATCCTGGGTTACTCACGTGTATAGTTTAAGGCCACTTGTTGGCTGTCATCTTGTGACATTCGGATGTTAGCCGTTCGTTAGTTAACCATTATGTAAGAAAACTGTAATATTCGGCGGTTTGCCACGCGCGTCCCACAGGTGAGGGGGGGGGTCTATCTTACACTACGGGGATGTGTCGCTTTAATGTCCCGCTTTATTTGCGTGCCCAGCGGTCACATTGACCTCTAATGTTTGGGTCATCGTTTACTTCGACCTGAAATTAGGCGTTTCGAATTCTTCGACCCAAGATTCCGGCAAACATCCGTATTTTATGTAACATCTCATTGATACCATAAACGTTGATCCCACAAAACGTCGTAGATTTGACCTCTAATTTGCTCGTTGACGACCTCAAACTGTGATAGCCGGGCGGCACACACCCACCGGCAATTAGGTCAGCCCCCCCGGGTTCATGACCTCGCCTGAAGCGAGTGCCGTGCGCACGCCAGCACCCCGAGTGAAAATCCCTTCTCTTTCTTAACCGCGGGCTGAAAGTCACATGTCTTTAGTGTACACTTCGCATGCACTAACCATATCATAATCAATAAATATAACCAATACAGCTTCAACAGGTCGACCGCCATTTTCAGCTTATTAGAGTACGCTTTCATTTCTCTTGGAAACCGAATTGAGCGTGTATGTTTAAGTACAAAAAATAGCAATCCAGCTCACATGGCGGTATTAAAGCAATAACACATTGAACCATACATCTTATCTGCAGCGACGATATTTCCGTGTTTAAGGAAACCATCATTCAATTTTTTTTTATTAGATTGAATGACGATAATTGAGAAATTATAAGCATTTAGACACTGTCAGTTTAGACATTGGATTAGCATGTATTTTTATGTGCGCTACTTTTTACAGACTGTTTACTTCGAGTCCCGTTCAATATCGACATTATGATCGTTCCCTAAGCTAGAGATCATATTTCCATATCGCATACTTGGGTTTGCGAAGCTTTGTAGAAGCTTTCGCACTGCGCTTTTAAAAAACGCCGCGGTTTGTTTGCCACCTGCACAGTCACCGCTAAGCGAGCAAATCATCCTCACGTGCGCTGATCTTAATAAGAGGCGTGCTTTGTGTGACATATTTCCTCGGCGGTGTATAAAAAACTCCTTCTTATATACACCCTGGTAATTGCGCCGGCGTGTGAATGGTGAAAAGTTCCTCAGGTCGGGTAATGAACCGTTAGACAACATGACCTGTGACCTCATTTATTATACTCCAGTGCGGGCGGAAGGGGGGGGGGGATTTACCGAGGGGAGGAAATCTACTGTCACGTGACAGCTCGACGGTCGATATAACGCGGTTTGATATCTCGTCTGACATGCGATATAACGCGGGTCAAACGTGTCCCCGATTTGGGGTTTCTGTTGTTCTCTTATAACTCGGGTCAAAGGTCGCTCATGGGAACGCAAGGTCATCGATATAACGCTGTTTTTTTAGGCTTTCCCCCCGCTACCCGCGTTATATCGATCATCTACTGTACAATGAACTTAATGAATGATTCAACTAAACACAAACACGTTGATTATTTATAGTGTCAGTACAGTTTATTTACGAATGCAGTTTGCCCTATCTATATGTACATGTACATGTATACGTATATAATTCAAGTGTTTTGATTTAAATTTCATCATGAACACACGTGCATTCGGCAAAGCACACACGCTTTAAATGCATGTAAGGACTAATTCAATATAATCGCATTGAATGGATTCACGAATCCACCTACATAATGTCATTGACTTTTTTAAAACCTACACGATTGCGAAAGCACACACCCGATAGCCAACTATTTAACATATTGACACGAGAACTTAATATTATAATGCCACGGCAACGCATAGGTTAGAGTTATCACTTCCAATTTACATGTACATCATCAATTTAAAACATAGTGTTATATAGTAACTTCCTTAAACAGAAAGTCAACGCGTGCTTTATCAAGTCCTTGACAAAATGTTACATCTCCGAGAGCAAATTACATATCTGTCGGGCTTTTGATAAAATATTGCCTACATTGAAATGAATACACACGATTTATCTAAATTATGAAGGGAACACATAAAATTGAACTGAATTTTGAAGTTAAGACTAACAATTGCACTGTACTATGAAGTGAACACATAACATTTCTTGCGTACAATTACCGCGTAGAAATAGACATTTACGTTCAAACAGAACCGTACTACTTCTAAAGAAGGTAGTGTTACAATATCCACATGATATCTACAGCTATCCAGCACATATACACTGTACATGTATATGTTTGGGTCTTCGCCTACACGTTACGCGTGCATGGTTGACCTCGTACAAAGAAAGCCACCTAAACGCGGCTAATGCGACCAGGAAACTTTCTTTTGTTACGTGGAAATCGGTCGGAAACTTATCCATATACATGTATTTTCATTTTCTTTTCAACATCAATGGCAGCTGAGGCAAAAATAAGTTAATAAACAATTTCCACGGTTCTTGCAGGCGAATATTTACCGAGGGGTGAGCGGGGGTATTTTAAATTATTTTAAAATTTAACTGGGGATGGCGTAGGTCAATCTTTTAGTATGGTAAGTAATTCGCAAGAGCACACACTCTCTTAATGCGTGTAAAAAATTAACCGATATACATGTAATTACATTGAGTGTTTATATGAATGAACACAATGTCATCGAGTAGTTTGCGAAAAATCTGAAAACTTTTAAATGCTCACCCGATTTTTGGGAATGATCGAAATTACGAGGCTATGCGTGGGGTCTTTACAATATGTGAGTTGCATAAGAGACAGATAACGACGTTTATAAATGTGGCCCGATTCTCGAGCTGAAAAGAGTCGTGCTAGTTAAGTTGCTGAACCTTAAATCCTCCTTAAGCAAACACAGTCATGGATAGGATACAAAATCACGAAGCAAATACATCTCATTTGAATATTTGCTTTCTTAAATACTGTTTGCTACAAGCAGCCATATGAAACTTTTTCTATAGAGTGTGCAGAGCGATAAATATAAAGGCTGCGTTCTTCACTGAAAAGCTAGAATATCACATTTTGCGTTTTAATATAAATGGTGGATAATTTTACCGCGTTTGCCGAGACAGAGAGATCTCGCGCCATTGAGCCTTGTCACACAATCACGTGACAAACACGTGAACAACACGTGAACAACACGTGAACAACACGTGAACAACACGTGAACAACACGTGAACAACACGTGAACAACACGTGCTCTCCCGCTCCTTTATACGACTAAAATTCGTTTGGGAACAACTTTAATAGATAGATGCACGTGAATGCACTTGAATGGCAGTTTGATGCGTACGTCACATGACGTAGTTACCCGAGCTACAAGGTGAGAGGTTGAGGGATGTGAACTTTGCTCTTGATGCCGGATAGTTTGACGATGCCCCAGAAGGTGCTCCTTCCCATGGCAACCACCACCCTGCCCTGATACATGCCCCGGATGCTGACCCGCTGGTGACCCTCGATCCTCACCGTGATGGTCGTGTCGCAGTGCACGTAGACCCCGTGGTTAGGCGTGTTTCTGTCCGGCAAGCTCTGCACGTAACCCTGCAGAGGCTGTGACGTCGTGCACTGTGCCACCGCGTCATCGTCCACGTAAACTCCGAAAGCCCATCGGCCGCTCATGTCATGGAACAAGATCTGTAATCAAAACGTGATAGGCTACTTATATCACAGTGACTTACTGATGACGTATTAAAAACGTAATGGCGACGTCACTGTGCCCTAATGGCAACGTCACGATGACGTTTGGTGACGTATAGACGACGTAATGATTACGTGATGGTGACGTATGATCACATATTGACGACGTATTGACGATATATCGATGACGTAATAATGAAGTTATGATGACGTATTGATGAAGTAATGATAAGGTACTAAAAACGTTAATATTACATAATGTTGACGTACCTGTGCGTATATAAAGTAGATGCCCGACTCCTCTATGGTGTAGAAGTCTCGGTTATCGCTGATATGCAGGAAGCTGGGAGGTGTGTTATTCTGTGAGTGGTACTCAATGTTCCAAAACTTGTAATGTTTGTCTGTAATATATAATTACGATAAAGATTAAGTTCGCTCGCCACGATGTACGATGTCCGAAGGTCCTATTCCTTATAATCTTTCTATCGTTATGTTTATTATTTCCATTAAAACTGTATTGATTACACATCCAATAATCCTCGCCCCAAATCTTTCACAGCGTGAACGCAGCTGTGGATTAGATTGATGAATTGATTTATATTTAATTAACTCACCATTAGGAGTAAAGCCCTCCTGAGAATGCTCTCCGTCCGCATCTTTGCTGACGATTTTACCTGGCAAAGATAACGAGTTATTTTACTGCATTTGCTTGCATAATACATGCACATACAAGTACACGTATCAATCATTACTATCATAAACTTTCAAATAAATAAAATTTCTCTGAGTCTGCGTTAATTTAGCCACTATAGAGATTGAAAATGGGAATGCTGCTTTTAAAAAAGGTAGCCTCATCTTGGTTATCCAAGATAATGGACGCATTAATTTGATATTTAAGTACATAATTATTATTAGTTACCTCAATCACATTATTAATGATTATGATGATAATTAATATATTTTATGTTAATTACCTCCATCCCGCATGATTTGCCTCATCGAGTCGTTGAAACTGGGACCCTCCGCCTCGAAGTGAATCGACTCGAGGTGGCTCTGGACCTGCAGCCGACTGAGAGCTTCCATCCTATCCTCCACCGCCTTTAATCTCCGAGAGGTCGCTCGGGGGTTGCCTGGCAACGGCCTGGAGTCGCCCGCGCTGATGGCGTCCTCCAGTTTCTGCAGCCTCGCGCTCAGGTGGTTGTGCGGCCGTGAGGAATTCACCAGTTTCAGCTTCGCTATCTCTGCGAGTAACATCGTCCTGGTCTCGACCTGAAGGGAGCTTTTGAACACCCTCAGTTGTTTCCTTATTGTCTGCTTGACATTGTTATTCTGGGGCCGCGAGGAATTCGTCACTTTGACCGTCGCTATTTCTGCGAGTAACATCGACCTTGTCTCGTCCTTGAGGGAGGTTTTAAACGCTCCCAGTTGTTTCCTTATGGTCTGCTTGACCTTGTCATTGACCTGTTTGTTGACCAGCTTCTGCAGCCCTTTAATCGTCCTTGATTCCCGGTTAATGCAGCGACGGACATCTTGACCTGCGGAATTATTAATTTAACAATGATATCCCATGAACATTAATTAAAATGTATATAATAATCAATCATACGAGATACAGTCACGCAGGTAAAGGGGATAGCTAGTCGATATAACGCGGTTAAATATAACGCAAAATTCGATATAAAGCGAATTTATAATCGTGCCCCCCGATTTGGTTGTTTTACTGTTATCTACAACGCGGGTCAAAGGTTGCCCATGGTAACTCAATATAACGCGCTTTTTATGTGTGTCTCCCGCTACCCGCGTTATATTGACCATTTACTGTGCTGAGAAATTAGTTTGAACACTAACATTTGTCCTTGAGTCCCCTCACGCTTCTCCTCGCTCGACGATTGCCTCCCGAATCGGCACTTCCGTTTTCGCTCGACATTTCTATCTCAGCGTCATCATTCTCCTCAGCATCCTCGTCATCATCTTCTGCATCCTCATCTTCCGTGTCATCGTCTGGACCGCCTCCCTCACTTCTACCCGCCCTCGTCTCCAGCCGGCGCACCGTGCGACGTAACGCGGTGAGAGTCTCTGACTGTGACGTCACTTCCTGTCTGAGATCCGCTATCACTCTATCCTGAGCGATGATGAGCTGGAGTACATCGTTACCATGGCGATCGTCTATCGCGCGATCACGTGTGACGTCATCTGCTGTGACCTGTGAATTCAGGAAACGAAATATTATTACGTTGTTTTAATCATCCCAGTTTTCGAGACTTATCGTCTTGGTTTATTTTTCTCATTTGTTAACAGAATATGACTCTAAAACTTTCATATCCATTATATTTTGCTATTACATACCTTGAACTGTTTGACGTGTTGTGGGGGGATTGGGGAGGGTGTGGCCCATGTTTGTTGCTGCTCCAGGTGTGTGATCCTCTCGGCCTGCTGCAGGTGCAGGACACAGAAGCAGGCGACCAGACTCACCACCAGGATCAGGGCGATAATAACAGAAACTGCCGAGCAGTATAACCAACGCTTGTGCGCGTTCTCTCGCTGGCCGGACGTCTCGAGCAGAGGTGCATTCTGGGGACGCTTCTCCATGGTGATGCTCAGCGATCAGGGTACGGCTTCTTTCTCAACTGGAAAACAAGAGAGTAGAAGTTGATGGTACGGACGTAACGCGTTGCTGGTGACACTCTCCTGAAATAACACCTCGCTATGACGCGCCCCCCTTCTCACGGTCACACACGAGGCATGCCCGAATAATGAGCGTCATGTTCATCAGGTTCGGCAGATGATCGATATCACACGAATCGATAAAACGCAGATCAATCGTGTCCCCCGATTTGGTTTTTATACTATTCTCTATAACGCGGGTCAAAGCTTAAACCATAGTCTTACATGATAACTTGATATAACGCGAATATAACGCGGATTTTAAGACCTCCCTCTCCACTGCCTGTGTTATATCGACCATTTACTGTAATGATCGGCTCGGCTTCGGTCACATGTTGGGATGTCACAGGTTGTCTGACAATCTCGACCTTCAATCAACTTGTCACAATGATTCATAATTACCATTATCATCTGCACTCATACGTATCATAGCTTATAATTATTAATCAGTTCCAACAAATAAGGAAATGTACAGGGTAAGGGTACTCAAACATGTAGCGGACAAATGATACAGATTACATGTGCAGAACAATACATACATGTATGTACATGTGCGCATGTATATGGATGGCCGCAGACACTCTTGATTATATTTGAGTCACACTGTACAACAACAAACACTATTGATATTTGATAATACCTTCCCTCTCTCCTGTCGTAAATTGGTATCTAACATGAAATCCATTTGCACTGCAATAATCATCAATAAAGTATGGAACATTTCACAAAAGTTTTAATAATATTGTACACGTTACGTTGTCACAGATGTTTAACTGTTCAGTATTTGATCATGATGCTTTGAAACTTTTAAATAAGCGATATTCGGAAAACACATCAGGTTTCTAGTGTCGAGAAAATGATAGAGGATAATCGGGAAGAATGACTAAACAAATATTGTAAAAGGTTTCTCTTTCGGCTGTTGAATATTAGTTTAAAACTTTCATAATTGCCACGTTTATAGCATATTAAATTTTTTTTCTCACGGTATGAATTACTCCACGCGATCGATTTGTAATATCAAGAATGTCTGTCGGACGGACGGTAGCTTTATAGGAGATGAACACATAAAGTTGTTTAATAATCGGTGTGTACAACTTGGTTAAGATTATGATGTAGGCAGAATTTACACACGGACATTTCAGCTCGACACAAAACCACTATTTTATAACCACTCCGAAGTGACACATCTACACAGTTCAGGAGTTACCATCCGCCAATACACACATGTATGCGTCATCGGCTCTAATCAGATTTAATAATGCCACATTAAGGCGTATAAATATTAGCTGTATGAGAGAGTATGAGCTTGTTACTTTACCTGTGTACTCGGTGCGAGTCCTGTCATCAATGCGCACCCCATCCCGGCGATACGCGCATTGAAACTCCTACTGGCTTCCTTATTGTAACCGCGAGCTCTTGTCGATTGCCAGCATCGACAAGGGTATATAGCTTTCCTATTCAGCGGAAATTTAGATAACTACATGTATATACTGAATATATCTGAGAATTCCATGGAAAATAATTAAGGTGAGTGGATGAGTTTTAATAATTAAAGCATTTATCTTTGTTGACATAATAGGCGTGGTGAAAAAAATGATTTATATGACGCGGTTGTAATGGGGATGGTCTTGTTTACATGTACATGTACTGACATCGTTACCTTTCCTGAACCACGTACGTAATTCCGCTCCCTTTTTCTGGAAAATAATTCTCGATCTGTTATTTGCCGCATACTTTGTAATTTGTTTGTCATGCTGATATATGATAAATGAATCGCCATATGGTATAACTTTTATTCAATGATTTGTTCACTTTCGTCGGTTTTAATCTCATAGCGTTTCACTTTTCCATCACCAGATCCGACGCAAAATTGTGAAGTAATTATTGATCAATCATCAATCTCTAGATACACGATAAATTATTATTTTCTGTGTCTTTTAATGAGTCAGTACATATATATTATACCACTTATATAACGCTCCTCAGACACGCGTAGGTGAGTATTCGAACAGTGATAAAGAAGACACATAAATTTACATCAATGAATCTTAATCAACAGTTTCTTAGTAATTGTAATTTCTATCACTTTCACATCAGTAATTTATAGTGCTGGCATGGATGTTGAAGCCACCCAGTAAAACCGGCAACAATTAGGATGGATTTCCCCTAGCGTGCGTAATTCCCACTTAAGCTAGCACGTGATCAGTGTATTGTTCTACGGTGGCAGCTCGTCCAACCGAAGAACACTTATTTATTACGGGAATTTAGCGGGGTTTCCCCCCCTCTTACAGCGATGTTTGCTTGTATAAAGAGTGATGTACTCGCGAGGTTAAGTGTCGCTGTGAAAGGAGTATGAAGGTCTACCATTATACCCGTGTAGCATTTATTATAATTATAATGTAAATAAGATAACCATAGACAGTTTTGTGACACGCCTTATACTCCCCATACTCCCCCCTCGCCTTGTGTGTCTCTTTAACGCCCTTTTTCACAGCCGTAGTCATCCCTCCTTCTCCTGCACCTATCGTATATCCAGTATTTACTTTTTTATTTAAGATGCCTGGCGACGGCTGTATTTATAGGTGAATCCTAACACTCTCTATCAATGCAGAAAGGGAGTTGTTTTTTTGTTTTTTTTTGGGGGGGGGGTAGGGGGGGTGGGGGGTAATGATAACCGAGGCCTGGTTACGTTAAGCATTAAGGCGATGCTCTACTAAACATACATGTATCAGGTAAATGTACCTGACGCTCACGTGAAGCGTTATAACGTGTACCTGACGCTCACGTGAAGCGTTATAACGTGTACCTGACGCTCACGTGAAGCGTTATAACGGCGTATCACTGTACACAGTAATAGTACATACATGCACATATGTGTAAATTGTTCAGTAAGTGGTGCTTATATATAGAGATATAGCGATGCATCACTGTGCTTATATACATGTGCATATATTATTTATTAATTACCTCTAGGTAAGTGCTCCTGTAGGTAACATATGTAGAGTATTTAAAGTTTTACAGGTGAGGTTTTCCACCTGTGTTTTACAGAGGGGCGCCCACGCGTACGGGATTCTCCGCTAAATATTTCCCTGTCTGTCTGTCTGCCGGTTATTGGAGGCGTGCGTCTACCTGGCGCACCTGAGGATTTACCTGTCTTTACCTGTGATTACCACTTACCTGCCACTGATTAATAACACACCTAGGACGCGGAAAGAATATATATCGGCGAGGTGAGATAATAATAGGAGCGATCACAAGCCGGAAATATTAAATCAGTTTACAGGTAATAAGCTTCCTGCACTGTGGGATGTTTGAGTGTCGGGAGGGATTAGTACTTCACTAGAAGTGCTATAACAATGTTTGAACTGTAACGCGATGATGTTTTTAAGGAGCGCGTGTTAAGCGCGGTTAAGCAGCCTTAAGCTGCGGAAGAAGACGCTTAAGCGACGTGCGCGCGGAAGGATAAACTCGGTCTATTATTAGATTTAATAACAACTCGATCACAGGTGATTGTAGGAAGGATATTTGTATATATGAACCATTATCTCTAGGATCAGTCGGCTTATCCCTTGCTGAATAAGAAAAGAATGATAGTATAATAAGGCGTGGCTCTGAACTGTCTAACATTATAGTTGATAAGCGTTAAGGAAACTTATTACACCCCGCATGTGGATGATATATTGTAAGCACCGACAATCTGTAAATACAGCTTATATTTATATCTATTATTCATTACAGCAAATGTTTATTTCTCTACTCACTCAACTTTGACAATATAATAAATGATACATGTGTATAATGTGGGTGTTGATCATCGACGATTGACAACTGAATGTCTACAATTGTACATAGTGCAACATTACGTGAGAAGATAAATTTGACACCTCTCATGAGCTCTGTTATTATATAACACTTGAATAAAGTTTCAATGAAAATGTTATTCGTTGAAAAATAAACTGCCACATTTTATCGATATGTTGCTCGACCACCATGCACCTTTCTTCTAGTTGGATTTATTTATTCTTTCATATAAATCTTTTCGAGTCTATCATTAATTATTATTGTAAAGCGGTTTGGATCATTTTACCTTGAAAATATAGATAAATCAATTTATGATAATAATGAAATTGATAATAATAAAAATCATTATCGTTATGTCAGATACGTGAATAATTACGGAAATAGAAAGAATAAATAGGATACAATAAACACAAACACGCAGTTTGAATACACTGCGTATGTAATGCTAATCGGACATCAATTATTCCAAACTATAGAAAAACCAGTTTATTCAGCTCGTCCTATACGGGTTTCAGTCGTTAGAAGTCTGATCGTAAAAAGGTCCTCGATCTGTATAGAATAATCATTGGTGCTATGTATGCGCTTCGCACAGTCCATCCCAATCCTCGTGATTTACGAACAACTCCTGCTATACTACTTCGAGCGTACCATACTACTGCTGTACGCCGAGTCTGTATAACCACCATATGACGTCACATGCCCGTGGTTATACCGGTAATGTTTACATCAGATTAAAACATCCCCGCTGACACAAGCAAACTGTTCGTCAGTCCGCGTTTATTTACAAATTGTGCCGGTTACAAAGAGTTTGGAAGATTGAGACTAACATCAGGAGAGAGTTAAGGAAACATAGAACAAGGATGGAGTGCTTTAACGGAGAATATTTTGACAATCGCACGATGATTTGCAGTAGATGCCAAGAAATTTGCTCTTCCGTTCACGACGTTGTTGCTGATTGCGTCACGTTTTGTGAATCATACAGAAAATGTGAGTACTAGAGGATACATCTGTTCAGCTTGATGAGTCTATAAATGTTATATTTTACTATTTCCCGGTCAAGTAACAGTTAGATTATAATCGGTAAACAGATCTTGCATGCCTCTCAGTTGTATATGCTACTGTAAATATCCTCTATCAAGCGGTCCAATATAAGGCGGCAGTCCAATATAAGGCGGCATTCGCTATAAGGCGGTATTCGCTATAAGGCGGTATTCGCTAAAACGCGGGTCTATAGCGTGTCCCCCCATTTGTTTTTCCTATTGTTCGCCGTTTTTTAGGGTTGTCCCCAGCTACCCGCTTTATAACGGACATCTACAGAGTTATATTTGGCTCAACGCAACCATGTTATATATGGGGATGACATGTATTCTTATGGGTGACTTTGAAGCGCGTTATAAGGAACATGAGTATATCCCGTTTGTTCGACACGCCCGGCCCGTGTCATGTAGAAAACCGCGTTATACAGAAAATCGAGTTTAATATACAGAAAACTGCGTTGTAGCCATGATTACTGGTGTCTCTTCACAATATAAATGTGCATCGTATATAATCATCTCTCTGTGTTTTAGCAGCTCCCAGCACCACAGTGACACCCACGCCTGGTTATTTTAGTAATGACTCAGACGCTCTCGCCGGATCATATCATAACCACGCTAACCGTGATGGCGACACAACTTTGACAGGGATACTAGGAAACAAAGGCCTCATCATCGCTGTTGCTATTCTTGTTATAGTTGTGATGATGGTCATTACAGCTGCTCTGATTATTTTAATCAAGGCGATAAGGAAAAAGTGCTTCTCAGGTGGGTAATTTTAATCTACTCACAATATGCAGTAGCTATGCAGTGCGATATAAATATAAATATGAAGTTAAACTGATTTGATAGGGCTTTTTAATCTTTTAAAATCAGTTTGAGAGACATTCAGTCAATTGACTTATCTTCTATTTTCTCGACGTGTATTATTTTGAAAACGATTGAAATGTGTTATAATCGACAAGATTGGCATATATAACTTCGTATGTATTGGGATGTATGCTTTCTTCGAGTCAAACAAATTGATATCCGGGTGCCTTTTTATGTCTCATAGGCAAGGGTGGTTCCCCAGGTAACACCGGAACGTTGGGAAAACGTTCCACCAACGTTGGGTTCAGGTTGGGAGAACGTTCGTGACGAACGTTCGCCCAACGTCAAAATGTCGGTTTTTTCCAACCCTGATCCAACGTTCGCACCAACGTTCGTTACCAACGTTCTCCCAAC
>JAXGGS010176968.1:0-17157 GCA_035585475.1 Armandia brevis
CTTGACCCCTGAATGTAGACTGCGTCTGATCCTGTGTATTTTCTTCTTGGCAGTTTTACGTAAGCGTGAGAATAAAAATCCGTCCCTGAAACGAGAGAAATGACGTCTTAAGTTTATTTCCGTGCTTCTTTCGTGAACGGCACGCACAATACCCGATCTTCTAACATGGTTATACGTTTTCTGTCAATGATCTGACGTGGTTTTCTGTTTCACATAAGAAAAGCACCACACACCGATTAATAATCATGTATGATAGGTTGATAGTAATCGATAAGAGTAACCATCCTCACCCCGAAACAAATTGCTGTATATTTTCTTCAGTCCTCAGTCACTTTTAATAAGTACTACATCCGCCCCTACCCCCCATCAAACCCCTCCGTTGATAAATGAAACATAAGCATGATTTATGGTAGGAAGGGTAGTTGAAGGACCTACTCCAGGGGTTATCAAGATCGTGCATGCATTAAATCCCGATCCCCTATACCTGTTTACCCCATATATTCGAAATACGAAATCTGAAATACCGGATATCGTTATCTACTGACAGTTCTAATACAAAACATTCGTATGTTTAATAATCTATTATTCTATAATATTATACCAGTAATGTTCAGCTGAAATATGTCATAATAGTTCTGAAACAGCTGATTCTCACACGCATCTAGTGATATCGCGCTTAAATTTAATTAATTGATACTCAAGTGTACTTGGTGGTGTCACGTGTCGCATACAACGACAGTTGGCAACTATTAAGAATTAATATTTATCTACAGGCAGCTCATATTTAGGGGGAGGCAAATGGGATGCGAGTGTGAGTTTATGTCAAAAGTTGGGTCCCATAAATCAACTTGGCACGACATGATTTTCACTTTTGTAATGTTTATATAAATTACGTACGTTATGATAGGCGAAGTTTGCAAGGAAATAATTGATTAATTTAATATCTGTCTTTGTCGACGAGGATGTCGAAATATAATTAAGAAACCGTTAACCCAAGGTTTTGTTAATTATGAGTATATGAGGGATAAATGGATATAGATGAACGCATGGGACAGTGCTATCCAAATTACCGACTAACGGCCTAAAATAAAACATCAAACGTGTGTATTAATCTCTATAGAATAATTATAAATGTGTGATAAATACTGTCAGGGTATGTGCTTAGGTCTCATTTTCACTGTAGTTGACAAAGTTTTGCGAAGCACTTTATGCAATGAATGAGTCCATAACATTTGAGTCATCAATATTACAACAACGTACAATTATCTATGTTTTAAATAACACGGCAATAAAAGAATATCCAGATTAGGCAAGTACAACCCGCAACTAAAGATCAAATCAATCATGATAAAGTGAAGGTAAAGTAAATCATGCTCTCCAGTACGTTGCCCTTGTGGTGCACGTGTGTATGCTATTAGTCAATCTGAGGGTTATTTAAGGGAGGAAACATCCGTGTATTTTTCTCGGGTCGAACTTCAAAGTCGATCAAACAAATGACGGAAGCAGGAAAAGAAATCTATGCAATCACCTGTGCAAGTGGGTACGCTTCTGAGTGTATCACAAACCGGGAGTTCTGTCGTAAAGGAGCTGTGTATTTTACTTCCGCTTTTTGTTTCTTGGATATTACACATTACGTTATTCTTGTTGTATAGTTATGGCATCGCCACACGGTCAGGAGTCTTGTCGGACCACTACCAAGCAGGTCACACAGCCTACAGGTAAATAGGGATCATGTTCCGCGCTATTTATTATAGTATCTGTGTACCTCGAAAGTTGTGTAATCCTCATAACTTAGTTGCTATAAATAACAAAATAAGCGGAAGATTAAATATATATGCACGATCCGAAATGTACGTCTGATCAAATTATCAATCACGGTTGATATTATCATATTGGTCAATTCACAGCAATTATTCCCGTATATATCACACGAACGTGATTTGATTGTGGTGTGCATAGTTATTAACCATGGTTCTGTGCCAATAGCCCGCGCCCGGTTAAAAGATCCATTACCATATATATAGCTACATTATTCATAAGCGATGGCCTAAAGCATTCACCTATTTGTATAGTCTTGTTATTCTTGCAGAAGACATGACCCCTACACTTAAGAAGAAAAACAAGGTAACTTTTCACATTATCCTACACTCTGTGATATTGGATGAATATAGTACTTTAACGAAAGTGAATGCCTTTGTCCATACTTTCTTGATAATAGCGAAAAATACGTATCTCCATGACTGAAGAAGCGGTGGCGGAGATAAAAAAAGACATGGAACTGAGGAGGGAGATAAGCAAAACGTGTGGTTGTCCACTCTGGGAGCTACCCAAGGATTACAGAAACCATGAGATCGGGTCTGGGCAGTTTGCACGAGTTCATGCAATCGAACACCCCGATAAAAAAGGTCTGTAGGCTATTGTTGTTGTTATTCTTGTGAAGCTTAGAGTATGATTAATCATGATAGATACTATCGCAATCATACTGATAAGCACATTTGAGTAGGAAGTACTCTAAAGATGGCTGACACTAATTGATATAAGATTATAATACTACGGCCCAATACTTATATACGCTTTTGGGCAAGACTAGCCAGATTATCTCAAAAATATTGACTCACTGGCTGTTGTTTTATTAAATGCATACTGGTACACGCAGATTTTCAAAAAGTACGTTGCTTCTTAAAAGAGGACTAATGGTCAATGTCAGGAATCGTTAGATGATTTAAGGATTTAGTTATTTTTTTCTAATATCTAATACCACTACCATGCTTTTCACATAGGCCTATAAGGTGACACGTGCTTTGGGCCCACGGAAAATACTGTATGACTACCATCGTCATTTGCCTTTAATCGAGGTTTTACTCATACCGTCTTGTATATATACTAGTTGTCGTTACCCGCGCTGCGGGTATTGCTAGTTACTATTGCAAAATGTGTTTCTCCCCTCTCCCCCTCTCCCCCTCTCCCCCTCTCCCCCTCACTCCCTCTCTCCCTCTCCCCTCTCTCCCCTCTCTGCTACACAAACGAACATGTGTGAACCAGTTGCCAGGCATGTGTGACCCAGTTTCGTGACCCAGTCTGCAAATTTCACTTTTAGGAACTTTTACAATATTTTAATAGCGCCCACCGGATACAAAATTGCAAACCAACAGATTCTGCCGACTCAGAATCCGCCAATTCCCCCCAGAATTCCCGAAATCGGAAGCACAACTTTTCGCTTAGCGAAATTATATATAGATATTGATATGTTTTAACCCAGATAAGAAAGTGGTCGCTAAAGTTATGCAGGCAGATGTTGCAACAAAACGGGCTAGGGATATATTCGTCAAAGAGATGAAGATAGGAACTAGCGTTGGACATTGTAACGTCGTGCGGTTTTTGGCCTATTGGGACTGCCCCCTTGTAGTCTACCTCGAGTATGTTGCTTTTGCCTGGAATGACTATGGCCTGGATCAAACATCACACAATCTTGTCGACTTTTTGAAGACCATGCACAAGGGTAAGGTCGTAGAAGTATTTCAATCCGACACTGCGATCTTTCCTACGATGGCTTCTGATATTGTGAATGGTCTGGAATATCTACATCGACAGAACATTGTCCACAGGGATCTCAAACCTTTGAACATTCTCGTGAGCAATAGCGAATCAGATATCTTGGAGGACGACGAGAGAGACATATTATGCAAAATAACCGATTTTGGGGAATCCCGGACATATTTTGCTCAGACGGCAGCCATGACAACAACCAACACAAATAAGCTGGAAAGAGGAACAACTCCTTTTATGGCCCCTGAGGTTCTTGGAGGAGTATACGACGCAAACAACTATGATGTCCTCAAACAAATCGATATATGGGCTCTTGGAATGACTATGTTTTGCATTTTAAATCCTGACGTTAAACACCCCTTCTTCAGTGAAAGTACAAATGTCGAAACTGCAACTGGATGCTCGTTGGGTCAGGATAAGTTCAAGGGCCTCATGACAAACGCATTTATGGGAGGACAGATTCCTCCAAAAGGGTCTGAAAAGTACGCGTCACTTGCTGAAGAAATGCCAAAGATAAAGCATGCAATGATGCAATGCTTGAGAAATCCTCCGGAGACCAGGTCCCTAATTGAAGAAATTAAACTAGGGTAATTCAAGTTACATCAATACAGAAATATTCATAAACGTAACTTGCTTAATGTGCGATATAAATCTGTATTTTAATAATAGGAAGTACACAGCAAAATGTTGTTCTTTTTCACAGATTAGATACAGACGAAACTGCTGATGGATCGATTTCTATACAGTCTGGTTTCGATGGTAAGCCAGCATGAACAGTTGCGACAACTGCATGCATGCATTAATTAAGTAAACAATGCTTGATTCACGTAGAAAGCATATATCTACAATGTATGTGTTTCTTATAGCAGAAGCGGGGCCAATACCTGTGTCGGGAAATCAGCAAAATGCGCCAGAGTGAGCTCGTGACTCGTGCTATTCTGGTCTAATTCTGGAAAGTGTTGCTAAATAAAACCAATCGACTAAAACTTTGTTATTTCAATCTAAATTTAGGTATGGTGCTATAAAAAACCAGCTCGATCGGATTGAAAACAAACTGGACCAGAAAGGGATCATACAACCAAACAACGATGTACATAGTCTTACCGATGAGAGCAGCTCCGTGGAGCCGTCGGAAGGATCTTTTGTTGCTCAGGTATGCGCATTGCCATCTTCCGTAATCGATAAATATTAGTCGAACAAATCGAATACACTCGTATAAATGACAAATATATAATTTGTCTGTATGTAGGTCACCGAGAGTCTGTCTGAAATATCCATCGCCACTCAGGCGGAGCCATTACTGCATCATCAAGAGGAACTCCAGAGAAACTGGAATCTGTTCTGCAAGACGCTCGATCCTAAAGCGGTTGTTAGGGAGCTGTACAGTAGAACGCATCTGACCCACACCGATATGGAGAAAATAGAGGCAGAGAGGAGTCGACATGAGCAGGCAGAGATGTTACTCCGTATACTCCACAACAAGGAAGCCAATGTGTATGCGACTTTTTTAGATGTACTTCGCACAACCAACCAAATTTATCTTGCCGACAGAGTATCAGGTAACATATATTCATCTATATATACATATAAATTCCGCCACTCAATGCACATTTAAAATCTGAGTGATGAAGCACTTGTATATGACTCGACTATATTGTATCATGGTAGTTCTATATTCTTGATATAAATTTATGCATTCTACAACTTTAAGTTTCTGATGCCTGCGTCCCTGAGACTCCGGAACATTGCAACTCCCTTGTCCGACACCATGCCGAATTGCTACGAAATTTGTGTGACGTTGGCAGCGTCGCTGACCACCTCTATGCCGCAAACCTTCTGACGAGTGTTCAGATGGAGGAGATTCGAGCCAAACAAACCGACACTGACAAGGCTGCCGCGATGCTCGATTACGTGAGAAACTTTTCACCTTTGGGATTTCGCGAATTCGTGGAAATTCTCGCCTCGACCGGAAACGAACATTTGGCTGACTTATTGAGACAATGAGTGGATCAAAGCTATGGTCGTCCTGCACCAGCCGACTGTATAAATTAATTTAGTATAGAATATGTTGCGATTGATAATGTCATATATTGTATAATTATGATGACCAAAACATTTTTATGGAGGATCTTATTGTACTGACTAATTCACGTTTAGCCTGACTAATTCAATAATCTGTCTTTTTGGGAGATGTTTATATAATACACGAAATAAATTTTAACCATATCTAGATACTTGATGTCAGCCATTTGCATTTTTATCACAGTCTAAGTCTAAATTAAGTATCACGTCTAGTGAAGTACTTGAACAATACTAGTATCAAGCGACAACTCTCTATCTAGAACTGGTTCATGATAAACATTACGTCAATCTGAAAAACCCCATTATCTTTCTGGTCTAGAGTGTAATCGAGTCGCGTAAGATTGAATAACGAAGGTCAACTTTCCACCTAACTACCGCAATGCGCGTGTTTTTAATCGTCTACTTGACACACGATTATGTTCCTATATAATGTGACTGATACGTCATATATAATAGCGTACAAGTGACGATCAGTCGATACGGTGGTGTTGAACATTTGTTTAGATGTATTCAGTTTCAAACCATGACTCTTTTCATTCAATGTGATTCAATTTAACGTACAATGAAAGAGTGCATGTACGTTTTAATATCCAGCTCGCGCAATTATTAGGAGTGTCCCGCCATTATTTCCCGCGCTATTATTTACAATCGGCTGGTAACAAGAGTCAAACGTGCGGGTGAGAATGTAGATTTTCTGGTCCGGGCCTGGATCGCACCTGCTCGGGTTATACAAACATCTATGATTAAATCAACACTCAAAGTTTATGTTTGTTCATGCTCGATCATCAATCCCAGGTCGAGAGACGGATGTAAACAGTACTATAACATCAATACGATTCTGATATTTGATTATTAAATACATGTACTTAAGCTTAGAAAGTGAGATAATATTAGATAGAGACAAACTCAAGCTGTCAGTTTGCTAAAAATAAATAAATATCAAGTGTTCTATTTGAGGCAAAAGTAAACATATGAATCATACGCTGAGGCTGCCAAGATTCGAAAGCCTTACTCATTCGCGATTTCGGACAATGATCACATGAGGCTATACATTATTTGAGTTGATTTGGGATTCAAGGCAAGAATTCATTAAAAACTTGTGAACAGAATAACAGTGCTGACATACATGTAGCTTTTCTTTGACGGGGTAAGCATTTGCTGTTTTACATCTGTTTTTAAAGTCACGTTATTTCAAAGAAGTATCCGTTAGATGGACATATTTACATATCTATTTCAATCAGTTGACCCATTTTGTGTAATCAGCTGACAGTGGCTCACATGTGTGTAACAACAATCGTTAACAATTCAATGTTACGCTGAGGATTGACTGTAAGTTAAGTATGCACGAGATTAAAAAATAAAGACAAATAAAATCACTTATTCATGCACAATTTGTTAACATCTGCTAATGCTATAAGACATGCATAATCTATAAATCTTGATTCAGCGAATAAGTTGCATTTAAACTCGAATAAGTGCATGACAATTTATTTGATATGAGTAGCGTATAGATAGAAAGGAATGTAACCTCGGTGTATTGAATCAGCTGATTGTCATCTTTATCTTGTTATGCCGCACTCCGAGCTGATAAAAGTGTACTTAAGCGTACTCGATGGTCCCATGTGTCACATAAAACGACAGTTGGTAAATATTATGATGAAGTAGTGATATAAAGGTAGCTCTGATTAAGCGGAGGAACATATGACAAGTAAAGTGTGGAGTGATAGGAAACAGTGGCTCCTCATAGTGTGGATTAATCTTAATAAAGTAGTGGCCAATGACTGTCAACCTGCTAATAATGATGAGAATACATTCAGCAGTGGTCCTTGTCTGCATCTAATAATCTGAACCGTGGTTAGCCTGAATGAAAATAAATGTAAAATGTGATACTTTGTTTGAATAATTAGCCTTTTTTAATAGTTTTCGTAAAGAGTTCGTTATGTTTGTAGAAATCTAACTTAAATATCATCATGATATATGTATATGCCTATTAAAAGTACAAACACGTTCTCAAGCATGTCTCTAAATTGTTGTTTTTATTTAAGAGATTCAAAATATACATATATAATTTAATGACTATGGGCAATAATAGACATCTGAAATAGTTTGTGTTGAAGATTGAGTACGGGCGGAATGCTCTAACTTATTTCAACATAAATAACCCTTTTTCTGCGTAGTCGCGACCGACAGTGCGGCCTGACAGTAAATGGCACGGAGACATTTTCACGCCCGATTTTAGATTGGGGTTGTAACCCTGAAATGACTTTATGCCAGTCCGGCGGTCAAACAAGCTGTTCCCGTGAGTTATTTTTACTCATCGCGTCCTTTATTTCAGGCTACACACAGAAACGCTTTGGCCCCTTTTCTCGCCGTTTGTGAATACTTGCCATGTAGGATTTCATAGTCTGTTTTTGTGTAAAATCTGACCGCAGACCGGGCATTTGAAAGTCTTCATTTCGTGATTGTGCGCATGTTTATCCATGTTTCCCTTCAGCAGGAATCCCCGGTCCGATGATAGATGTCTCAGAAGTAATCCTTTACGCCTGTTAGTGTCCAAGTGCAATTCCAGACGATATTAGGCGGGGAAAGATTTGCCGCAAACGGTGCACTGGTAATCGTACCGTCCTTCGTGTTTTGAGAGGACATGCTACCGGACACCTCAGCCGCCCGACTCTCAAATCTCCATGAAGCTCCGTCAAAAGTACAAGTTTTGATGTAGAATAAGACGGAAATTCAACAAAAGTACAAGTACATTAAATTGTGAGCGGACACGCTGGCTGAAAGAATCCCCTGTACAGATATTCACGGTCTCTTGCTATAAACCGACGTGCCTCGGGCTCTAAACATGAGCGAGAGACGGACCCCTTTCACCTTGTAATCTTCACGGTTATCTTTATAGATCATCACCCAAACACATGCAGTGATTTTATCTGATGCACAGATTGATATCGACACGCTATCCTGACCTCATGAAAACATAGGGTCAGATGGGTGCATGATACTCTCACCATCTTAACACATATCATAGATCCTGCGTTATAGGGAGCTCTCATTTGATCATCAAAGCCATTGAGATGTGAAAAATAATTTACTGCTAGTTGAATACCGTAACGATAGAGATGCATGATATACAGTGGTCTTCCTATAAAAGAAATATGCTAATCAACAACGCTCATCAGAGAAAATCCTAATTCACAAATTATCTAAAATCCGGATGATATAAAATCAGGTAATGAATTTCTGCCATTTCTGCGAATACACGATAAAGTGTTTATTAGCATTGCCTCTTACAGAGTAATGTATTGAGTGAGAGAAGCATTTATCAGCCGCGTCAAGCCCTGATCCGGAGAAGCCGACAGTTTCGCGTGAGAAAACGACCTGCATGAGATCGGACGTGAGAGTAAAGGTGGCGTGAGTTCCGTCTATTGCGTGAGATCCGGCGTGAGAGTAGAAGTGGCGTGAGTTCCGTCTATCGCGTGAGATCCGGCGTGAGAGTAGAAGTGGCGTGAGTTCCGTCTAATGCGTCTGATAGGTGAGATTCGACAACCCTTGATTTAATCCACATACTTAACCAATACCATAACATCAAGCTTTAATCATTGTTGTAAAAGCGATGCAGTATTCTCGTGAGAATAAGCGTCATTCGCGCTTATCAGTCTTGATGTTGCGTAGAAAAGATATGACACTACTAGCTGATAATGGTGTGCTACTCACTCATATAAATACTTACTTCCATAAACGCGACAAGTAAGCGTGTGTGAGTGATTAATTCTTCTATGTTGTTAACGTGTAGAGACTAGGACAGATTTACGTGTTTTCAAAACAATGTTTAGGTAGTTTCTATCTTAATTAGATAGAGAATATTACAAGATAATATGAAATTCCAGTTAATCCGCCGCCTGAAGAATGAAGTACTCTTGCGTACTTTGATATCCGTACAAATGTTTTCCGTGTTTAATGCGGATAAAAGAAGGGGTTATTTTCAGTCGTCATTACCGGGATGTTCAGTTTTCATGCATATCCTTTGTGATCACTCCCTGGCGTATTTGTACAAATACGTCAGTAGGTAGAACGGTTATTAAGATATTTGATCAGATCTAACCTTCCGTGTCCTTGTAAACCCTGCCCTCCTGTAGAGTATTTATTATAAAAAACAATGTTTGCATTGCCCAGCTTGTCTATGGAATTAGTTCACCAGGCCCCGTAGGTACACAGACACACACGTGAATATTATACATGTAATACGTGGATCGTGCCAGTCGTGTCACACGTCACGCTCCACTGATTCTGACGTCACAATACAAATACTTCACCTGAAAACGGGTCAGGTGAATCATCATTTTATAGCCAGAGTTCAAACTTACCGAAAAATGTCTCAATCTGATAGAGAATCAATGTAATAATTCTCATATCATTCTCATAAAAGTTGTTCCGAGTAAATGTCAGATTGATTGTTTGCGTTTACTGGTAATTATGGTGGCATTAATGTTTATCATATACCACCAAATCCTGCTTCGGACATTTTTCGGAATGTTTTTATAATATTCCTCACGACCTGAATAAGAGATTGTAACCGAGTTCACGTTTAACTAAGATACCCAGAAGGAAATAGAGAAACTAGTTGGTTGTCACGCTAGTCTGTTAACATGGGATATAAAACTATACTGGTCATTCTGTTTGTGACGCTCAGTTTTTTAGCAGGTTCGTGTTTACCCATTATTCTAGTAGATATAACTATACAATGTTATTATTAACCCATACTAACTTGGCATATATACGTCTGAAAGACTTAACTGGAAGGTAACCACATTTTTGTAGTAGATTACAACCTGTTGTGTCGATAATCAAATAGTTGACTACCACGGTACAATCAACAGTCTTTCATATGTATATTCCTAACTCGTCCGCGTAGTTTTGCATGACGAATTAAAAATATGTGTCATATATATGTTATAGCACCATAGTTTCCAACTGCTTCATAAAATAAGATTATTTCTCTAGATAAGATTCTATGTCAGCCTTGTGGTAATGCTGAGGACTGGATTCAATATAAAGGAAGATGCTACAGGGCATCTAATGATGGGCCGGACGACTTGGTAAACTATACTACAGCTGTACAAATATGCGAAAGTATGGAAGCCCAGTTGGCCTCCACTACTGACCAGGATGAGTTAGATTTTGTCATGGGAATGTAAGTACGTGATTTAATTCTGCCGTGAATAGTGAAATACCATTAGCCAAACAACTCTCTTACAGTATTTTCTATCATAGAACTGAGTGTAAGAATCATCCCAACTGTACGAACGTGCACCATGGCGTGAATCAGTATTGGATTATCCTAGAGCAAAATCCTCCTGTTAGTGAAATGGCATCATATGAGGACCGACGTATGGGTTGGAAATGGGGAGATGGATCGCTGTACTTGTGGACTAACTGGTATAACGGGGAAAAGATTCAAGAACACGAGCCTACTGGGGATGTAGGACGAGTAAGATTGCTGTATACTGGCAAATGGGCAGATGTAGAAGCAAGCCATAATTGTCGATACATCTGTAAAACACGTGAGTAGATTACAGTTTCAAGGTAATGACTGTCCAGTTTGTATCAAAACCCATGTCCAAGTCTCTAATTCTTCGAAGTAACTTTTTTCAAATATAGAGGTTGGAAGTACATCAAACCCGTCGCTCGAGACAACACAGAGCCGTCATTCAACAACAATAACCAGTCGTCTAGCTGCTACAACATCAGCAACCGCAATCTCAAGATTAACCAACACTACTACCTCGCCGCAATCGATGGCAGCTGCACTTGGTACGTTCTGCCCACCATCAATATTTGCCTGATAGGCCAAGCTATTACTACCGATATACACGAATGTATTAAACATTGCTTTAAAATATTTTCGGCAAAAATCATTTACAGACACGAACGCGTTCATCGGGATCGGGGCAGGAGTTGCTGGATTTATCATCCTTCTCGTGGTCATCATAATGGTAGCTGTAATTTATAGAAGGTAAAGTCCGACTACAATTACATTTTTGTATTATGTTCTGCAGTCCTTGAACAAGAAATAAGAACAAGAAATAGCTCGTTAATAAAAAAAATTACATTAGTTGCCACAGATTTGTATTTAGAAAAGAACACAATGATGTTGAACTGTAGCCCTTGAATTAAATGAATGGAGTATCTTTGAAAATGATGTATATCTAGGTTTTTTCATTATTAAAAAATCGTATTGTCGCATCTCGTAATCGACAAATTCACATCTTCTATAGACGGACTAATAATGACGGGCGTTGTATGTGGTTCAACAAATCAATGAATCATGTCACCAGCCAACAAAGCACAATCTAAACTTGTCCATCAACGCAAAAAAAGGGTAGAATTTTCTCAGGGTTCTTGATGCTTACAATTAAATTTTAGGAAACACGCCGGTAAATCCCTAGCGCAGGGAGATTACTACAACACGAGGAGCGGCGCAGCGCCACCTGACGAGAACACGTATAACGAGATAGACGGGCCGGGATATGCCGAGGTGGGCGGGAAACCAGGGACGGCCCCCGCACACTCCCACACCCCTCGCCCCGTATCCACGCACTCTGCCACCCCTCTCCCCGGGCACACGATAGCACCCACCGGAGTGGAGTACGCCACCGTCGACAAGAGCAGGAAAACCAGCAACAAAAGCCGGCACAAATCATCAGCAGATGAGGAGACGACTGTGGTGGATAATAATATATACGCTCCGTCGCTCGACTGTATCATGAGATAACAAAGCGATAACTAAGTCTGTGTCTTTGATACCATATGAGATTAGATAAGTTTATATAAATGTTGCGAATATACATGAGTACTTCTTGTAAGATCATGCTTAATGCGAACACTGAGCTATTTTATATTTAACTCTCCGAGTTCAAGTTTCATGCTTCACGTGGTCTAAGCTATTATACATTACTATTCGGTAATCTGACAAAAGTATTTGGGGTTTGCGCTTCTGCTTTTTGTGACTAATATTTGTATTTCAAACATGATATCATATTGCATATCGTGATTGTAATGCTGCAACGCTTAAATGATTGCATTTATACATCCTTGTTATGCGCATAAGCATCTTATGTCATGCGGTGATCGATATAATGTATTACTGCTGCCTTATTGACTACATATTATTATGAACACTTGTTGTGACGCTCCACTTGTAGCCACACGCCATTATCTGTGTATTAAAACTTCGCGTCTGGTGCTTCTGTAAAATCAAACAACCCCCTGGTGTATATGTGTATAACATAATAAAGGCCACCTAGTGGGTAATCAATGGAAGAATGATCTTGTCACTCTGGTCACACACCTGATTTATTACCGAACGTTACCTCTGTGGGTAGCTATCGTATTTCTGCCTATAGTATTCATCTAGATATAATTCAATTGCTCAATAAATACGTGAATACATTAATCATTTGTGTTTGTGGCTCGATTCATGCCGCGAGGTCGAGCGGGTGGGGGAATTGTAAAGACCTGTACATTCTTGTCTACTACTCACTGTTATTATATGTCTAGTATTACATCTAACCCTGGAAAAACATACGCCATGCATGCCCGAGTGGAGGACATGTTTAGGGTTCACATTTCATCTAATGACCCTAAAATACCCCGACCTTATTTGTCCTGGCCTGACCTAATTACGCCGAGCGCCACGGGTGAGAGGTCATGCGCGAAATTTACGGTATGACTTCACGATCGGAGGCCGAGCGCATCAGCCCGTAAAACCCCCGGCTACAAAACCCCGAACTCGCCGTACATACATGTGAGCGCGGCATGTAGACGGGAGTTTTAGGGCGGGGATTTTTATCTGTATATCACGGAGGTTTGAGGCGTATGACAGCGACTTTGTCTTCTCTGTAAGATGCGATTCGCGGCGGGGAAAGAAAGTCCCATGGTAAACCCAGTGTCAAAGTGATTACCGAATAAAGTTCCCGACAGGAGGAGGCGCAGTCAGCCTTGACACACGTATATAATTAGTATAAAAACATATCACCGGCGTAAACCTAGTCTTTATATAATCTAAGGCGGGGCTAGTCAGAAATACAACCATCGGTGGATATTCCGCCGTCTATCTAGACGAGTCCTCATTCTTGCGGGTATTTTTCGGAAGCACCCTCCATCGCTCCACCTCCAGTCGTAACTAATGAGGAAATTTGAGTTTTGCCGCAGCCCTGAAATGTTGTAGGAGAGAAGTTTGCGCGCGGGACCACAGCGGTGTTGGTGAATTAAAAACACTCGGCTTAAGTCATGATGTAGGATCGTGGATATTACCCTCTGTGTCAGTGCGTCTACATGTGTGGTGAAATATCTCCTTCCGTGTAATAACGTGGTCATTAAGGTTCCGTACCTGGATATCATATCAACACACCTGGATTACACCTTTAATTACCTGGACTATGCGTGCTTACCTGGCGCTGATTACATTATCAATCATTAGCAAAGGTGAGTACCTTGCATATATTATGATAATTATAGGAGGTGAAATGAAATATCACGATATTGTTGCCTGTACATGTTGGCGTATGTCAGCATTCATGAATGAATGGAAATGTTTTCATGCCAAAAACCATCATTAAATTGTCACGAGACCATGTTGATTTTTGAAGGGATGGGGTAACCTTTGACCCTCGGGTAATAATTCCTTGGTCAATGCCCTTAATATGAAGCAATGCAGAAATATCTCCTGATATCATCCAACTTGTAAAAGCGTGGAAAATTGAAACATATAACGGGCTAACTCGATGTTGGACTTTTTTCGAGAACCAGTTTTGCGAAATTAGCCTGATTTGCATAAGTAAATGGTTGTTTTTCGCCAGTTCTGCATGAGGAATTTCCAGCACTCTCATTACCCTCTAACGCACCCAGTAAACTTGTAATTATAGATTTTATAACATATTTCACCCTGTTACTGACGACTAACATGATTTTCCGCCACGTAAATGTGCACGTAATGTCTCGCGTACTACAGCCACATTTATATTCATATTATAGTACTGAGGTTGGCTTCAGGCACGTTAAAGACCCCACTGGCAATTATCGAAATGAGTAGGGTATATAGAACCCGTTGCCATGGAGAGACATCCCGAACCAGACCATAGGTCACATCAAATCTGATACAGCCATAAGGGTATTTGAAACTATTTAAAGTTTGTAACCCGTGTTTTTGTACCTGGCCTAATATGATATTCTCCGCCCGAGTGCTTCACAATCATAACTTAATAATCGCGGCCATGCTTGAACTATACATCAATACAGTGTGCGCCCATATCTGGTGTGTACATTCATTAATCAATGTGCTTATTAAATTAAAAAACAATTCGTGCAAACTTATTTGCAGACACAGGGATAGCTGTAACCGACTAGTAGCAGAAAGCAGTTTCACTTTGATAATCAATGCATATGATAGGAGAATGCGGCATACCGCAGCATAAGTATAATTATTGTTAATGACATTCGTTATCATTAAAGAAGATGTCTCTATAACTATGAGGACACAAAATGGGGCTATTTATATTTCCATGTACATATTTTAACGTGATTGGGTATATACATATATGATACACGTGCTAATGTTTGGAATGTATGTGTGTATCTCCATAAAAAACAATCTGGTGATGTCCAAAAAATGTCTCTCAGGAAGATTGTCATTCTAGACACCCCGTTGTTGGCTACTTCTTCGCCCCTCTCCCGTTAGCCTTATATTCTCGGGAAATAATTACCATGTATTTGTCACTTGTCGGTTGAATTTATTTCTTTTGACAGATACATATTGATATACTTATGTTCTATTCATTTGTTGATATCTTATCACTGTATATACGTTTATAATTATTTTTCGTAGAATGTGTATGCTTAGATTCAAGCGATCGGAGCAGCGTTTATCAATCATCAGTATATGTGTAATATATCTAGCAAATATACGATGATGAATATTTAATTTTTATCCACAGATGTGCAGTGCACGTGTAATTTCGAGGGCTCGGGACAGTGGTACACCTATAGCGCCCGGTGTTACATAGCATCTGGAGAGGACGATATCAGGAACTATACGGCAGCTCAGGACGGGTGCCGACAGCTAGGGGGCGCTCTGGTCTCCGTGACAACCCCAGAGGAGACCAACTTCATACTCGATAATGTGTAAGTTCAGCTGAGAAATCACTTTATACTCGATAATAATACTGTGCTCTGGTCTCTGTCACAACCCCGGAGGAGACCAACTTTATACTCGATAATGTGTAAGTACATGTACAGGTTACAGGTGATGATCGATAGAATGCAGCTTACAATGATGTACACGTGTCTCGATCAACACGTATTTCTGTTGGCATCATTTGACCGTGCGCTATAGAAAAATGCTTAAACTAGGGCTCGTGATTGCCCTGCGAATCGCGTGCAATGGACCACGCACTGTACATAAATCTCCCGTTATGGTGGGGACACTAACCGGTGTTATAAGCGAGGAACGTTGTAAGAAGCACCCACGGTCTAAGATTCCCTGTATATCGACCCATACATCTGATACAGGCAGTGCATTCACACCTCCACCGGTAAGAATGGCCGACAACTGTGAAAACAGTTTGATCTATCCCCAGGTGTACTAACAACTCAGTAGATCAAAGGGCTTATGCCACAAACATCACAGTTATTCAGTGATGAAAATCCATCACTCTCGTGTAATCCCTGTGTGGACGTGACCTGTATGGGACTGACTGCATTAGGTTATCAGGTATGGTTCGGGGGACATAATAAGGGGATCAGCGCTATACACAAAAATGGGGGACAAGGACAACCGCGGTATCATCGATAACCGCGTTATAGCGAGGAGCATAATAACGCGAGGGATGTGTTTGTGCCTGGATATGAAAATGTTCAGTTTAACAAGACCAAAGTTCGCGACAATTATTACCCGTGTAGTCATGCCGGCTTTCATTTCATGTTCCATGGGCGCCTGCTTTGACATGACCTGTAATTATGTGTATAGTATACACTCGAGGTCAAGCTGACCCTTTAAATGCTTGCAATTAAAAAAAGAGGTCGGAGTTTAAGCCACTTATATCAGAATTAGTTCGTTAAAACGTGTTATTTTTCATAACAACGAAATAATTTTTTTTGCGCTCAGGAATCAGGGTAATATTCTAGTCTTTTGTACTTGTACAGCAATTAACTTAATTTCTGATTATCGTTAATTACCAAAGTTCATACATACTTATGAATGTATTCAGGTGTTGTTTCCCCTTGTGCCAGAGTACGCACAGCCAGACCTAGATATGAGACACGTACCGCAGATGGTCTTGTTGTCCCGACCCGAATTTTCACGCATCACCGAGCGCTTTGTAAGAGCGCAAAAACAAGACAATTTGTACGGCAAGTCCGCAGAAAAATACCCCTTAACTAGGCGAGGATGAGCAGTCATTGGCCCCGAGCTTAGATATAACTTTATTAGCCACTATAGGGAGCGTCTCACACGTCCTCGGTAAAAGCAGCCAT
>JAXGGS010177079.1:0-17156 GCA_035585475.1 Armandia brevis
GGTTATTTAATAAATTGTTTTAAAACATTTTAGACAAATCGATTTTGTGATAATAAAAAAACCTTTTCATTGAAGTTGATCCAGATTTTGTACTATATTTGGTTCTCGAGATATTTACGTGTCAATTGTTACTTCCCCTGTCCAGCTAACAGCGGCTTTTTTAGATTTTTCGTCAAAACAAAGGGAATTTGCATCGAATGCGTCTCAAGATGGAAAACGTTTCACGAAATGGGTAAAACCTGCAAGTATTTGTTAGATGATGGTCCTTCCGGCTTTGCCATTGCGATGAAAATCATCGAGGTTGTTTTCATGAACCAAGGCAAGTAGTAAGGGGAAAATCAGTTTTTTTTTTCTGGCATCTACCGAACTCAAACGGACTATTCAGTCCGTTTCGTTTTATAGCTATGAAGGCTCTGACCAGACCACAAAATCGCCGTCAAGTCCACAAAAAATACTCACCTAAAACAGCGGATCGAAAAGTCCGTTTTTTGTTTTCGCTATGAAGGCTCTGACCAGACCACAAAATCATCTCCAAATCCACGAAAAATACTCACCTAAAACAGTGGATCGCAAACATGCGAAAAATACTCACCTAAAACAGTGGATTGCAAACACAAATGAAAACGGGCGCCGCTATTTTGTGTCCTGGGGTCAGAATCTTCATAGAAAACGCATTTGTAGTATTTTCACATACTTCCGAGCGGGATAAATGGGCTATTAAATAAACAAATGAAAGTCGGTTACTCCGGATGCCAGGGTAATTGCATTGGCGAAGAAAAACACAACTAGCTATTAAATAAACAAATAAAAATCGGTTGCCATGCGTTACAAATAATGTTAGTCATCCCTCTTATGTTGTTTCTATCGTTTTCGCCCTACTTCCATTGTTTTCCGCTCAAAATGTATGCTTTCAAGACCTATGATAGCAACAGGGTCTGCATTTTAAATTACAGCAATCCCATTGTCCTTCCGATATTCAAAATGGTCGATACGTATGTTTGTTTCTGGTACCATCTTTAATAACGTAAAGAGTGAGACTTAATTAATTATTCTGTTTTCTTATTTGTGTTTCAGAATATAAACATGGACAGCCGATACATTCAGAAAGAAGATTTTTGTACTGATGAAGAATTAAATAAAGTATGGCACTACATAACGAAAGTATGTGACGCTTACTCCACTAAATCTTGGTCAATACTGTGGCCAGCACTTTTTAAGACGGTGACTTTTAACGCTTTAATTTCAAAAAGAAATTTTTACGATGCTATGATTCTAGACCCACATAGTCATAACATGAAAATTGCTAATTTTCCTCTTAAAGAACTGTTCGAATGTGATACATTTTGATTTGTTAAATACGAAGAAGTTGATGGTACTGCTAATCAAAATTTTGTGCGAATTTTTTATGAGGCTGTGCTGGTTGACATATTAAGATACATGACGATACACACCGTACACCCGCTGGTTATACCTAAACACATCAAATCTGCGAGTCAAATAAAAGGTGCACTTTGTCATTTGGCGATGGGAAAAGATTTGCGGATGTTTAGTATGGGTCTGGATAGTATCAGAATCGAAGCAATGGAGTTAAACATGGAAGCCCAAAGAATAGAATCTGAAAGAATAGAATCTGAAAGGATTGATCTTGCAAACTCTCTTTGATTGTATTTATTATTTTAAGATAAAAAAAAATACAAGTTCATGTTAACATGCTAAAAATGCTGTAGTCTTTTCTTTGTTTGTAATCGTCTTTAAAATTTCGATTCATATCCTTAATTACTTGGTAATTATCCTTATTGAAATTACGATGCACCAACATGATGTGCGCATGCTCCAAAATATCTAATGTCGTTCCATTCTTGTTAATATTAAATAGTTGTTTGAAATTGTCTTCACATTGTTTAATAAATAGCATAGAAAGTTCCCCGCAAACTGTCGATAAAACGTCTTGTATACCCATAGGTGAATATGTTATCAAAATTTCGTCGTGACAGTTCAATAATAAGTTTTCGATTAGTTGTTTCAGTTTTGGGGCGAATTTTGTCTTGTCGCTATTAATAAATTCCTCTTTATTAAAAATAAAACTCCTCATGACATCATTATATTCTTCAGAATATTCGAAGATTAAATTCCTTTTTTTTCTCATGTCTGTTTTAAATACTCGATCAATTATGTTTGGATCGCTACATGTCAAATACTGATTCATTCCATAGCTTCCAAAACTGTCAAAAATTCCGATGTGTGCGCGACCATTTTTCATTGGCCACTTAAAAAGTACTATCCAATGTGTTCCACTTTTATTGCTCTCGTCCAAATTCGCAACCAAATATGCGGGTGTTTCTGCATAATCGCAATTTTCAAAATTTCCGCAATAGTTAGACAATTTAAACGTTTCGTCGTATGGTACACAGTCTAAATATCTGCCAGGGAAATAAAGATTGCCAATTTTATCTATTTCTGAAGTATTCATTTTATTCGTTTTATAGCAAAATACAATATTCTAAGATATATGATTTGACGTGAACTGTTGATTATATGCACCGGCAAACGCTCTATTTAATAGTGCATCACCGTAATTACCAGTTTTATTGTTTCGATTAACTCTAATGAGATTTGCTAAATTTTGTTCTGCGTAGTTAATAGGAACACGATTAAAAACGTATGGTGTTCCTTGTGCGTTAATTGTGCTAATTTGTGAAAAGCCTGCACGTGAAGTTCTATTTTCGCGAGCAATTCCTTCCAACTCGTTTCTTGTAAAAATTTGTTCTTGTTCAGACATTATTATGATTGAGACAATATTTATATGTTTAGTTCGACCTTGTGAGAAAAACACAGTAGGTATCGATATAAGTAAATATAAAAAAACATTGAATTTCCCGTTTACAACATAAAAATTTTAAAATATTTTATCGATTAAACCGTCTATCGTTTTCATGCCCATATTCATCATCGCTGGCGCCATTTGCATCATCATTGGTGCCATCATTGGTGCCAATGCGCCAAAACCTCCAACTTGCCCCCCTCTTCCTCTTCTTCTTTTTCGCCGCCTTTTAGTTTGAGTCTGTATAGGTTGCAATTGTCGCTGTTTAATTTTTAAATTTCTCATACCTTGGTTAAGAAGTTGATTACCCATGTTACCTAACATCGATACGTTCTGTCTACCGCCTTTTGACTTTTGTTTATTTTGTAAATTTTGTATACCCGTATTTAACATTTGAGTACCCATGTTACCAGCCATGTTTAAGGCCTGTTTTGCCATTTGAGACCCAAGCATTTTTTTAAAAAATCCTGAACCATATTGTTCGTTCCGGTAAGATTTATACGGTCGACGAACTCTTCTTCGCCCCATTTTTTACTGCTCTTTTTCTTTGTCCTCAGTAACTTGATAAATGACCGATTTTGAGCAGCGCGAAGCACAATGTAATAGGTGAATTAAGAGAGATAAAAGTCGATCTAATAAATATTGAGTTAATTCTTCTAACATCGTTCTATTAATATTTCTTTTTATAATGACAATAAATAGTGAAGATTTATTTTTATCACGATTCATGATAGTGCTTTCGCCAGTGCCATACCGCCTAATGCGAATAAAGGAAAAATTCCTCCCATTTGGTTGTTTTTTCTCAAACGTGTTCTTCTAGCCCTTCTTCTCCTTCTTTTGCTTTTTGCAGTAAAATTAACAGATTTACCATTTCTCCTAGTAAATCTGATAGTTCTTACGTTTCCACCATATTGCTGTCTAGGAGGTGGCGGTATGTTTACTTGATTGACCATGTTTCAGATGCTTGTCGCAAAAATGATAATGTTTTATCTTATGAAAAAGTTGTATGGAACGATTTGTCAGATGGCAATCTTTTATATATTCTAATATTATACAAGGCATAGCCATTTAGTAACTCGAAAGTAACAAGACATATCCATTCAGTAACTTCATCGTGCCCTTTTTGAGAAGTTCAAACCAAGAAAAGAAAAACATGTTTTTTGTTTAGCTGTTTTCCTTACTATCGATTGGCACTATTTGATGTACAACTCTTGAACCAGTAAATTTAGCATACATTGTTTGTGTATAACCCAATAATAACAAAAGCCAAATATCTTCAGCTGCATCTGCTACAAGTTCAACGTCGACTCGCATATTTGAATTTGCAATCGGTGCTTCTTGCTCTGGGAATAGCCCTTTGCTTGGCGATGTGGGAATTATAATTGGTGCAGTAGCATTGGTGTTGGCCCAGTACTGGTCGTAATTTAAAACGGTAATTTTTTCTTCTTCAGTTGTGAGCGGTAAAGTGGCCGGTGTATTATATGGCCTATGAAGAACGTAGTTAATGTAATTTTGATAAAGCTTTCTTCGATCTTCTTCGACCGTAACATCAAAAATCATATTTGAAGTATTATTAGCTCCGCTGTAGATGTTTGCGCACGTAATTTTTTTGATTGCGCTCGGATTTATTAGTTTCTCTGCACGATCGAAATGGGTTGGGTGCGCATAGTTAGTCGCACTAATCATTGCAATACTCATTAAATTTGGCTGCAATTTTCTTGTCACAATGGCACTAACGCTGTTGTTTCCATTCGCTATTTGATGTTTTTGAAATGGAAAAGTCGTATTTTTGTAAACTGTTTGGAGCGGTTTTTCTGCAATCACGTCACTGCGCATTTTTACGAAACTTGGCGTCATTTTAAACTCAGAATAGTGAAGTTCAGGCTTGTTTACTTCCGTTATTTTATAAATTCTGTCAGCTATGTCAGCATTTGCGGCAGTTGCCTGTTTTACGGACACATCTAGCAATTCTCTTGGATCTTCGTTAAAGTGAAGTTCTACTGTAAATTGATCGTCAATTCCCCAAATCATTTCGCTTTTAAAGAAATCGTCAAGTTCCGTTAGCGGAATGTCAAGAACGACACCGTTATCATTCATAAGTTTAGCCTGGAAATCTGTACGCGCCGTAGTATCATCTACATTGTGCCCAGTACCTGCACCGGCACCATCCAATATAAAGGCAAATCTACCTCTCGCATTAGTGTTACTTGCTGTGTGCACGTTGAAGTTATCAATTTTCAATTTGTCCTCACGATGTTCTTTCAAATATTTTAAATAGTTTGAAACATTTCGTGAACGATTGTCGTCATTTATTGTCTCGTTGGAATTTTTCTTCTTAATTTCTACCTTTGTTATATATTTATCTTTAAAATTGACGACCGGCAATATTTTCTCATTAGCCTCCACGTAAGCATGTGCAGCTTGTGTTTTTTCAGCTTTAAAATTTAGCCTTACAAATCCGTCTTTAAAGTTTACATAGTCGTTTTGAGTAACGTCGAAGGTTGCTTTTGTGGAGGTATTTGTATTTGTTGGCAAAACTTTCTTATTTGTTATCTTCTCTATAAGATTTTGATAGCCGTCAGTTTGACTCGTCGGAAAATAAGTTTCCTGTATCTTTCTCCTTTTAGCACCTCCAGAAGGTCCACTAATACGTTCTTCGACACTCAGTTGATCGCCTGCCGCACCTCTTCCATATCTCTTTAGCAGAGGATTTTCGTTAGGTTCATTTATTTCAATGTTGTCGCCGTAATCTTCAAGAGCAGAAAACATGTTTGCTTATAACTTTACAAAGGTGAATGTATTATAACAAATGATATTTACAAGTAAAATTTGGATAATAAATATTAAATTATGATTATACATGCTTGTGATATTTCTTATTTGACATTTCATCGTCACTTTCTTCCTCGTACGGATATTCGTCGCATTCTTCTGATTTCTGAGGTATATACTCGTTATGTCTTCGTTTTCTTGAAGTTCGAACTTGATCTTGAACAGAATTTTTATAAATGAGTTTGTATACTTTCGAGTATGCGTGTTCTAATTTTTGCATTTTTGATTCAACATATTTAATTCTCTTTTCCATTGATTTAACGTAGGAATTGTTTAGATTATTAGTGTTAGATTTTTCATTTTTTTCAACTTTAAATTCTACTCGATTTTCTTTAACAGGGATAGGCTCTATATTAGTAGTCACATTTTGCACTTTCGATTCGATTTCTTGCATTTTTGAAGCAAGATGCTTTATTGCTTCTACTGTACTGTTTAATTCGTGACATTCAGTCTGTTGCTTTTTCTTTGCACTTTGCATTGACAACGCCTGTTTTTTTCTTATGTCGTTGTACTGTCTTTTTTGCTGAATATCTTCGTAGTTGCTAAATAAATCGCTAAACATCACCTCAATTTTAGTGTTCTACTGATTGTAAATCTAAATGAAGTAAACGCTTTGGTATTCGAAAACTGTGCAAGTTTCAAATTGCTGTCAACTATGGAGATGGTGAAATTTGATAAGTCTTTTATATCGTCTAAAAGTATAGGTCTTGCGTAATGTGGCGTTGAGCTATCGCTAGAAAAATTGACATGAAGGTAAGTATTTTTGTCGTATTCGGTAGCGTCTATAGATTTCGTGTCGATAGCACCCAAAACAGGTGTTGTTTTATTTTCAATTTGAAACTTTGAGTTTTTTACCAAGTCTGCAGACAGCACGAAATAGTTGTCAGGAATTACGTTATTTTTGGACGGTACAATTGCATGCCTTAATTGTATGTAATAGTCGAAGAAATTTTCATTTGAGCTATTTATTTCCAATTTATCTCTGAACTGTTGAATAACTTCCGCAGAGTGTTCTGTTAAGAATTGGTTGTTTATTGTGCTAGATCTAATTTGAAAGTCGTAGCTTCTGTACATTGCTAAGTCTGTGACAGTGTCGACGCTTTTGTTGTTTTTTCTGTTAGTCAAATGAATGATCAAATTTTTGAATGGTAATTTCAGAGCTTCTTTTTGATCTTTATTTGGTATAATTTTCAATTTGTGATTAGTATTTAGCCTGGCGAACTCGAACGTGATGTTGTTTAAACGCTTCTGAGTTAGTTTACTGAAGGACGTACCTCTGAGTCTCTCGTAATACTTATTCGTATCACTTTCGGTTTTAAATGTTTTTTTAAAAATGAAACTATCAACAAGTTTAAAAGGTTTTTTTTCCGCCGAAAAAAAAGTGTCCTCACTTTTATTGGAGTACAGGAACAGTTCAGCGTCATGCAAGAAAGAGGTGTGGTAATATTGTATTTCCTCTGTTACAGAATCCTTCATAAGTTGCAAATAATTTTGCATGTTTTTTGCTTTCATTCGCACTTCATAAAGTGTCGGTATATTGATTAAACTTTCATCCTTGTAAGGTGTCGGATAAAGCTGCATTAGCAGTGTGTCGTCTATTTTTGTATGAAGGTTATTGGTGTCGAAAATTGAACTATCTTTTCCATTATAAATTTCGTCTTTGTTGTCGTACAAGTCAGTGTACGTTTTACTTGTTGTGATAACGTAATTTGAGCGTGTAAGGAGTTTGTTTTGATGGTAGAACGGTATTAAATTCGCATTTAAATATTCTAGATTATAAAACAGTTCATCTTTGCCGTTAACTTTAGCCGTATCAGCATAAGAGGTTAAGTCCAAATCTGTAAAAGGTATGGACGTGAGATCTAAGTCAGCAATTTTCTTGACGATCGGCCGATCTACAACAGTTTTTACTGCTGCCGTTGCCCAACGTCGATTTATAACATGTGTTGTTTCAATATTGTCAAAAATGTCTAAAAAATCTTTCTCTAAACCTTTACATATTTGAAGGACATATTTCACTTGCGAATTATCTTTAAAAAATGTGCTAAATCTAGCAATTTGGATATGGTCGTTGGCATCTTTATAAAAGATAAATAAAGCGTGGAATTCTGGAAATTTTATAGTCGACGCTTTTGCGTGATAAGTACTGTGCAATAAAGAAAAATATTGTTGCGATAGCATAACAAGCTTTGCGTAGTCATCTTTTGTTATTGTTTTAACGTCATGTAACATCGTTTGAATATGTAAAAAATCGTCACAATTGTTTTTTGTAGTTGCATTTTTTAAATGTTTTTTGTAAGCGTTCAAATTAGCGTAAATATTGGCCATAGTGTTATTTTCTTTAAAGAAGACGCTGTCCGATTTTAGAAAAAAAGGAGCAGATGAAAACTTGTTTCGCTTATACTGAAAGTCGTAATCGTATAAGAGAATTTGACTGCTGATAATGTTTTTGTTAAATTTGGTTTTTGCTAGACAGGTGAGGATGTGCATTTTGTTTTCTTTTGGCACATTTTCAAAAAATGAAATCCCTGCATCGTTTTGAAGACTTAAGCCGCGTGTAGTTTTGTTGCCACTTTTTTCGCTACTCGTGTGGAATTTAAATTTTGATTTTTGATCTTTTGCAATGAAATCTTCATCATATATTTTCTTGTCGTCTATGTAAAAAAGTTTCTCTTTGTCATAAATATCGTCAATATACTGGGATAGTGTAACATTTGACTTGCCATCCAGCTTTCGTTTATATTTCGTGAAAGTGATATCGTTTTTCTTCTGTTCAGTTTCTGCGGAGTCATGGTAGATTGTCGATATTATGCCAGACTTTTCTCTTCCAAAAAAAATAGGGTGTTTGGTCAATTCTAGAGCATTATATATTGCGAACGAGCGTTGAGCTTGGTCTAATAGCGAAAAAGTTGATTTGGTACCGACTAATTCGTGTTGAGTCCATCGTGGGTAGAGGGTAAAAGTGAACAAGTCTTTAAATGTTGTTTTTCGTTTTAAAATTTCTTTTACAGTCATAAAATGTTTTTGTATTTTTTTTATAAGAAAGTCGTAATCGTCTAATGACACTACATCTATTTGACCAATCAGCATCAAACCTTGATTTGGGAAATACTCTGCTTGTCCCTGATCGGTTACAAAATTTGCTGTAAATTCATTTTGCCAAGGTTTATTTTCGTCTCCGATTTTATTGTAATGGTAAGTTCTAATGTCGTAGTATCTCGGATTTCCATAGTGCAACTTTTTTAATAGATCGGAACCGGAGAAAGGTCTACTTTTTAAAAAATTACTCATAATCTAGTGAAAATAACTCTCGTTTTTGTTTCAATTCTTCGATTCTTTGAAATTTCTTGTATTTCTCTTTAGTCTTGTAGTATTGCTGCACCCTTCCAGTTTTCAGCACGTACAACTCTTCACGATAGAACCAAGCATCAACTATTTTGCTGTTGTTAATGTTTTGCAACTTGTAAATTCTAAATGGTGAAGGTTTCGCTAACCTTTTCTTTTTATAAATTCGATATTTTTGTTTGCTCCAAGCACTGCCCGAGGCCGAAACTTTTTGAAAAGGTTTTTCGTACAAATTGCCAGCAAGCCTTTTGTTAGATATGTGGACTAACGTACCAATCGGTAAGTCTGCCGTGTAAGTTTTGAATTTTCTTTGTTCGAATGGGAAACGTGTGTAATACTTCCTGAAGTAATACTCACGATCTCGATCCTTGTATGCTTTCATCAACATTTGTCTTAATTTTATAACATGCGCAGTAGACTTTGTAGCATTCTCATGCATTTCATTTGGAGTAAACCGCAATCTCGAATGGACTTGATCGTTTAGTTTCGTTTCCAAATATGGTATTAACCCCGACCAGTCGTCCGAATTGTATTGTTTTTGAAATTGCTGTTTCAAAACAGTACGTAAAACTTCGTTTTGAATCAGTTTGTTATAAAACGTAGAAATTTCTCTGATCGCTCTTTCTGCCAAATAGGCTTTTTGTGTCGTATTCGTATGATACAATTTAACACCACGCATTGACAATATTTTTTTGACGTCTTTGTTCACAAACTCGCTACCTCGATCAGTTTGCATTTTTTCATAATTTAGTTTTTTGAAAAATGAATCGAACACGTTAGCTAGGGTCGTAGCTTTTTTATTCTTCAGAGGTATGAGCCATTTTTTTAATGAAAACATGTCTACCATCACTAACAAATAGAGATAACGTTTTTTTTGTTTGTCAGGATTTAGTCTGGACGTTTCCATGAGATCAGCCTGTATAAACTTGCCCGGTTCCACAACACTTTGCGCATGCGTGTGGAAAATCCTAATGTCTTGAGGTCTATCATCGACACCTTCTATTTGACCTTGATCAAACGATATTTTGTCGTACCAATTAGACAAAAATTCCCTATCGTGCTTTTTGGTGCCTTTTTCGCTAAGTTTCCATAAACGATATATCTCTTTGTCCTTATCATCGACAGAATTGGAAAAAAACTTTATTTTAGAAGGAGAAAAAAAAATATTCAAAAAATTCTTTTTATTTATAAAAAAAAATAAACTATTAGAATTAAAAAATTGAGGTTGCACATGTTCATTCAAAGTTTTGCTTGTAAAAAAACTTTTTTTTTTTGCATTGTTTTTTTTGTTTTTCATTTGTTTTTTTTCTTTCATTGTCTATTTTTTTTTCAATTTTCGTTTGAACTTGAGCTCGAACTCGAACTTGAGCTCGAACTGGAACTCGAGCTTGAACTTGAACTTGAACTCAATCGGCGGTAATGTTTACTTCTTTGCTTGGTCTTGTGAGTCGTAAATTTTCTTGGCTGTCTTTGCGATCTTTGACTTTTTCTGTAGTGTTCAGTCGCGTATCGATTTGTCGGTTTGTCTTCCTTTTTGGTGATGGACGTATTATTTGTTGGCGCGCTAATTCTTTTTCTATGTTTTTCAACCGTGTTATTAGTCGAGTTAGAAATGTCATATTCCACATTGTGAACTCGTACGGGACGGTCCTGAAGCCGTAAGAATTTGGTCTCGTCCTCGTTGACATAATTTTCTTGAATACTGTTTCGTCCAATATTTTTCGTAATATCGTATTTTGTTTTATCAATATGGGATTCATCTTCGGAATATTCGGAATTATCGCTTTCCGAATCGGAGTGATATTGTCTTTCAATACGGCATTCCCTGTAAGGAAACTTGCCAACCCCAGGACCATCAATAGCATCAAATTCTTCTTGATCAGCTGCCAAGGCTTCTGCGGCAAGGACTCTTGCTCTTCCCGCTCTTGTGTTTTCTGCCGGTGGTCCATCAAATCTATCTCTGTTATAAATTGGGATGTTGTCACTGAACTCGGACTTATGAAAGGTGTTTCCATATGATTCTGGTGTTGAGGTGTATACGTTTGATACATCTCGCAGTTGTCTGTCTGGAGAATCTGCGACTCCTCGCTCTCGCTCGTCTTTACCTTTTTCTGTTCGCGTTGAAAACGTTTTTGCGATGGGAGACGTCTCAATGTCATGAATTTTAGGTTGGTAACTGGATTTTCGCATACTGACGAAGGTGGGTTCCCCATTTTGATGGACGTTTGCAAGATCGTCTAAGAAGGTAAAAACCGTCAAAGGAAGATAAACTGTTGAGTTACCATCATCGGCAATTTCTTTTAATAAATTGCTTGTAAAGTTTTCAAAATAGGTTTGTACATGTTTTAGAACCTCTTCTCGAAGTTCGACACTTTCTTTTTTTGAAAAACCGTGTAACAAGAGCTCGTAGTAAACTGCGTAAATCAGCGAGTACAAAAATCTGATGAAAACTTTGACGATTGAGTGACACGTCGTATAATTCAATTTGAACGTCTGAAAATGTGCGTCCATTAGATACTGAAAAAATACATTGTTTGACAAAATGGTGCTTAAAATCAAGTTATTGGTATCGTTGAAAAACGGCACAATTTGATTAGTAGATCCGCTATAAACACTAAAATATTCGAATATGTCTACATCAAATTCTCCACTGTTTTGATAGGATTTAAGCTTTGATATGAGTTGGTCGACACCTCCTTCAAATATAGAATTGTCTACGTAGCTCACACGCAAATTATGTCTCAGATTGAGCCACAAACTGTGAGACAATTTTGAGTAAGTGTACTGTTCGATAATCTCATTTGTATCATTATCAATTTCTTTGCTGATTCTGTGTAATTTTTCTATTCTTTTTTGAAATTCTCGTGGTTCAATTGTTTCATCCAAAGCGCCGTTAATTTTCGAGCTATTTTCCAACATCACTTGAAATAGATATATCAATTTCTCATCGTCGGTTGAAGTATCAAAAGTTTCCTCATTTGTGTCGAAGAGAGAGGAACTAACTTTTAAGTTAGAATTTTCCGAATCGTTACAAATTTGAATAAGGAATTTTCCCGTAGTCAAAATGTGGGGTTCTATGTGATCAGTGTATCTAATTGATTCAAACCATTTGAATAAAGCTTCACGAAAACCTTCGCTTACTACGTTTTCGTAAAATAGGCTTCCTTGGGTTGGCGAAAACTCTATTTTTTTCTTAGTGTCGTCGAACATGTTTAAAAACAAATCTCTCAGATTCAATTTCAAATCTGTGTACTGAATTTGCATTTGTTCTTGTAGTCTTTGGGAAAAAACTAGGTAGTCGCCAGCGAAACCTTTCGAAACTATTAAAAAATTTTGTTCCTTTATGAATTTTAACAAGAGATTAGCGTCTTCTCGATGCTGTTCACTAAAATCAATTTCCCCAGCTAAATCTAAGTCGTTCAGAATTTTTTCCTCAAAATTATCATCTTTTGGAATTATATTTTCGCTAGCTACTTCGATTCCTGACGTTAACTCTTTATCCAAAATTTCAATGTGATCTTTTTGAAACAATATTCTATCGCTCAAAGACTTCAACTCTTCATTGGAAACATTTCGGAGGTCATCGTACTCGTCCAATTTAGATAAGAATTTTTTGGCAACATATCCTTCAGGCACACGAGAGTCTAATACTACATCACCTTCTGGTCTACCTGTAGTAGGTGGAGTAGGTGGCAAGGGAAAATTCGCATCTTGGAATGGAGAAGGTGCAGCAGGAGTTCCGAGTGCGGGTGGAGGTTGTGGTCGCGATTGTGCCGCTGCAGGCGTTGCAACGTTCAATTGTGTTTGTGCATTTTTTCGCTCCCTAACCAAGGAAGATAGAGTAGACTGTAAGGTTTGACTTCTGCCTGTCAAGTCTAGATATTTGTTTTCATTTCTCATTTTGTTAAATTTCCACAATCGATCAATCGGGTCAATGGTTTGAGCCAAAGTTTTGTCTTGAGACGGCGTAATATTTGTTAGCCAGGGCGGATAATGTTCATACTGTTTATGCGCGGCGTTAAAGCTAACATCGCTTAAGAGACGCTGGTGTGTTGCCGGCCACCGATATCTCGCCTTCCTTACAAGTTCTTGTTCGCTTCGAGTACGTTGTCCTGCTGTTGGCTTTAGACGATATGTCTCGTCGGTCGGTGGCGCAAACAAATGGTAAGGTGTATACCTATTTGTGCGAAATTTTAAAGTTCTTTTATCGAATTGAGGAATTAAAGACATGTTTAATTTAAACGATTACGATTCTATTTAACCTCAAAAATAAGTTACAATAAGAAGTCGTCAAAATTTATATACGCACACATTATTCGTCAGCATAATACATTTGGATCATTTCAGGTGAAATATCGCACGGTCTGGTATGGAACATGTCCAGACGTGTCGTAAAAATAGCCCCATAACTATTTACAAAGTTTAACAACTCTTTGAAGACGTGATTTACGTAGTTTTCTCTATCTTGTCTCAAATAAATAGCGACTTCTTCCATGAAATGCTTTTTTTCTGCAGGCAAGTTCCAATTTCGTTTGTCAATCTCGTTCATAAACAGCTTGAATGTCGCCGAAAAAGAATCGTCGATTCTCTTTATCAAGACTGCCTTTTCATTTTTTGTCAATAAGGTGCAACTTTGTATGTTCGACTTCCTGTAAAAAGTAGCGAAGAGAACGACGAGTTTAAACTTAAACGCATCATCTTTTTCAGCATTGGTGCTCTTGCCAGTGTTCAAAGTTTGTGACACTGTGTTATTGGCACGAGTAATTCTATTTCGATGACATCGTCGAATGTAAGAACCGTTTTTTACTTCCAAATTGAATTTTTTGTCCAGATCTTCGTCGAGCATTTTTGCAGAAGTCAAAATATCGCTATTATTATAAAAGGCAATAACATTAGGACTGTAACGTTCTCGATGTGACTTTGGTCTAAATTTGCGACCACCATTCATAACGTCCATAATATCATCTAAAGATAAACATTCATCTAAAGAACGGCTGCTAGAAATTTCTTCTTGTTCTACAACTTCGCTAGGGTCAAATTCGTTTTTTAGTTTTTTTGGTTCTGGGTCTAAGCCTAAACCTAACATATCTAATACGTCTTTGTCATCGTTATCGTTAAGTTTTCGTTTCTTGATGTTTTCTATTTTTTCCAAGTTCTGTAAAGCTGACATAATTGCACATTTGGCGCGTTGAAACGAATTTTGCATGCTTCTTTGAGAGACCTTGTTCATTCTCAGAAGATCAGTAAGCTGCACGTCAATAAGTTGCGACAAGTGACGTAAATAGTCGGCAGTGCAAGAGTTAAAAAAATCTTTTCCGACAGCATGATCAAAAACGACACAGAACACTTGTAACAGACGAAAGATCAAGTCGAAATTCCAGTCTTCCCTAGCCATTAGGTGGAACGTCTCCAAATTTGTCAGCATCATGTTCATTAGGTCGACGAACAAGGGGTGTCGTCGAATATTTTCTTTTACTGCTTTGAATTCTGTTACGGTTGGCTTGACGCTGGACTGAAGATAGTCGTTTACCGTTTTCTCTATTTCCAACTTTTCTTCTATCATCTGACTCGCCATTTTCAGAGATTATTTGTTTTTTTTGTGCGGTAAAATTATTCAAATATTTTAGTTCACTTTGTTTCACGCGCAATTCAAAGTCGATTTGCTCTTCGCTAGAATTTATCTTGTAAGTGTGTCCTTCTAACTTCGTTGTCGTTCTGTGTTTGAAAATATTTTTAATAGAGTCGAACTTATATATGAGCTGTTCTGCATTTTGTAATGTGTTTGATCTAAATACGGCGTGAATTTGAGATGTGTCGACGAGCAAGTGTGAATAACTATTTTTAGCCAAAAGCACTACGTCAGTTAGTAAATGTCTAACTGCGATCGACTTTTTTTGAGAAGAAAGAGCAAGCCAATCTGGACTTTGATTTGGCAAATTTCGAACATAATCGAACATGCCTCCAGGTACAGAAACTCGTAGCATTATTACTTGAGACATGTGAGCGAGAAAGTCTTTTGTTTTTTTGTCTTGGCCGAATGTTTGAAAAAGTAAAGCTGTGGTAACATTTCTATGTCGCCAAGATTGAAGTATAGATGTAACAGCAATATTGGCATGTTTATCGTACAAGGAACTTTGCAAATCGTCTAGAACCAAACAGACTTTAGATCCCCTTTTGTTTGTTTCATTAACGTAGTTATCAAGCAAACCTAAAATTTCACACAAATCGTTCTTAACGCCAACATGTACATAGTTAAAGTATTTTTTTTGTTGTTGGAAACAATCACCCCAGTAAAGTATATCTTCTTCTTTCCAATTTTCACCAGTAATCCAAATTATAGTGTCAGCCAAAATAAAATCAAGCTTTAGCGCTTGCAAACAGTATGTAGTCTTCCCGCTTTTTAACTGACCCAACAATAAAATATTGGGTCCAAGAGTTGCTTCATAAGTTTCATAATTTATTTCTTTTGCTAGCGTCCTTACTACAAACTTATCACTTTCCCTGTCTACAGTATGAACCTCTTTATTAAAAACGGAAGCAAAAGACGGATCCAAACATTTAAAACGACATTCATTATTTTGCATTTTTAAGTTTTTTTTCTTGACCATTTACAGACTTAAATACAAATTGAGACTGGCATCCTTTGCAGTCTTACAATTGTTCTTCAAGGAGAAGTTCGTCGGTCATCGGTCCACTAACGGAAATTCTTCAATAGTTTCAGTTGCCATTTCGGATATTGACGTCAAACAAACAGTTACCGGAAAGTTTGTTTCTTTCCTCTTCAGCGTCCAGAGGAAAAAGTCCAAAGACTTTTTATAAAGGGTTTGGATTTCTTCACTTTCCCACATTCGCTGAGTAAATGGAAGGTCAGTGAGTTCCTTCTGCGTTAAATTTGTCATGCAACTGAGCTCGCAAAAAAACTTTCGCTTGGCCAAGTCCATGTTAACTTCTTCCAACGAATTGACTTGGACCATATTATTCATGTTTACTAAAAAAAAAAATAGAAAATACAATTAAGTTTTCGTTCAGTTTTGAATTCAATTCCGATTTCGCAGATTTCACTGCCAATCAAGAGGGGAAAGGTAGAAATTAAGAAAAGTAGATTTTATTTTTTTCGTATTGGATGATAATTTACATTTTTGTAAAATAAGATCGTCTTTCAGCTGGAGAAGGAATCAGCCACTTTTTAACTTTTCTGTGCGGCTTGTGAGCTCGCACTAGCTCGTTCTTGTTGTGCGCTATTTCAGTCAGGCATTTTTCCTTCTCAGCTAGCGGATAGTAATTAAAATGTTCCTCTTTAATATTTTTAGCGTCACTCCGCGCTTTTTCAATTTGTTTTTTCGCCTTCTTCTCCAGCTCCGCATTTATTATCGTAAAGTTTATAATTGTTGTGTTGTCGATATAGCCTTTCGGATCATTTACAAATTTGTTGTATTCTCGACGGTCAAACACATCGCCCAAATCCTTGTACGGGCCTTCCGGTGCGCCGTCAAGGCTCGGCACATATCGACATCTCAAATTAGCCATTTTTTTATCGTCTGAAAAATAAACAACATTTTGTATTAGGCGTTCCGTTACGAATAGCATTATTTTTTACAAAGTTATCTTTGCTTATTTGAACTATTTTTGTCGGTAAGACTGGTACGAAGCATGAACAGTCTCAGAATTTTCCCAGATAACTCTTTGCATATTTCTCAAATCTTTAAAGTCAAAATGAACCATTGCATCACTACAAAAAAGTCATGATGAATCATCATTAACTTTTTGCCTACCTTAGTAGATCTACATTAGTTTACTATAGCGAAAGAAAATATCGGAAAACACGAATACAATTTATTTTTTAGAACTGTAGAAGAGAAACATTTCATAGGAGATCAGTTGCAAATATCTGAAAGAAGATGAATAACACATTAAAATATTTCTTATAAAAAAAAAGAAAACAAATGATACATGTCGTGCCGAAACGAAAATGCAAAACTTAAAAGTTCTTGCCATTTGTGCACTATTGTCTTATTAATACTTTTACCATACTGTACAAATCCAACACCATAACAAAACTAAACATGCAACTGGACTTGTCAAAGCGCTTAAACCAAACTTTTCAGTTTCAAATGATATTTCAACGACATCAACAAGAACAGATCAACAGAGTTTATGT
>JAXGGS010177301.1:3421-17154 GCA_035585475.1 Armandia brevis
GCTCTGGCTAGCTCTGGCTAGCTCTGGCTAGCTCTGGCTAGCTCTGGCTAGCTCTGGCTAGCTCTGGCTAGCTCTGGCTAGCTCTGGAGCAATTATAAAATCACATGTATTCATGTAAATGCGGTATACTAGTTATCCATAAAAAGAATGAAACATTTGAATAATATTTTCGCAGGAAAATAGTCTCAATGATATTGAACAAATTTGTTTAATAGTTGTAATCACAATTTGACAACGAAATGTATCAAGTAGCATCGTTTTATTATTATTCAAATTGTAGTTAGCTGTTTAGGTATCTGGCTCAAGTAGATCATGCATTCAATTTCAAGCAGATTTTGTTATCTGTGTGTAAGTATAACCAGATAGTTGTATCAATCACTGTTTAATTTCGTTGTGCAGTTTGTAAGTATCTACACTAAAGTTGGACTAATATTTGCAGTAGCCTATGAGGTTTGTTGGCTTTGAAATTGAGCAATCTTACAGATGAAAGGTTTTTCTCTCCCGGAATGTCATGTCAAACTTAACTTTGATATTATGTTTTGTTTAGGGATGGGAACAAACTTACCACTTGCGTAACTAATGTACCAGGTCCTGGTTGACAACAGTGAAATATCACTTGAGTGTTCTTTTATGAGATGAAGCAACCATTGGGGTAGAACCACAGGCTAAACTGACAAAATTGAGCATGCATTGAGGCATACTAGATCTGACAGTGAAATATCTACATGCAGCGGATAACTGTCTCTCAGTCTTAACGTAAGTCGTTGTAATAAATATGATTGTTAATGAATACAGAATCCTAATAAGACAATTAATGCAACAATTTTATATAATGATCTAATACATATCATATATGAAGTCTGTATATGTATTTGAGTTATGATAATTGATACTGTTGATTCTACAACATATCAAATTTAGAGGCAGATGTTGCAATTGGTTAATGAGAACGAATAGAGCAAACTCAAATGGCATATTAAATACACTGGACTTTCCGTATAAGTTTACATAACATATAGAGAAAGATGCTGCATCATGAGAAAGAATAGACTGATATTTAATGTCATATGCTATACAATGAGATTCAATATTACCGTATACATGTAGAACATTAACTTAAAAAAAGAAAAAGAAAATATCTAACTTTCACTCTATTAACACAAGATTAACAAATCAGTGTTTTTGTTAATTCAGTGTACATGCATAAATTAGAAAAAGCATATAAGAGTAGAATCATGCAACACACTCCTGAAAAATATACAGTTTTGTTGTTTTTAAATGTTCGTGCATATAATAAAATTGCTGCCCCATAATTATCATCCGGGAAACGATGGATAGTCTAAGCTTGATATACATTCCTATATCTTAAACAGGAAAGCATCGATTAGAATGTCAGAGGAATAATTTTGAAAAGACATATTCACGTCTATACAATATTGTTACAATACAACAATCAAACAACACAAAAATCTAAGGCGATATCATGCACTATCTATACCTTGGCACTTTTTAAAAGATCAATATATGCCCGAATATGAAATCAAACATCGTTGCCCAGGCCATTACAATCATCTTGATGATCATATGTTTGACATTGTTGCAGACGTCCTAATTTTACAGATTTTATAACTTTAGGTTGAATTTAGACATTTAAACTATTTTTGAGTTAAAAATGCAGTAATAATACTTGTCCCCATATTAAGGGGTTTAGAAGTAGAAATAGACAACTCTGCAACACACAAATCTGTCATATCAAAATAACAGCAATGGAATCAAACATTGACTTATTCATATGAATACATGCCTCATAAGGTTACAACATCCAGTACTTTGATTTTACATGGCCCATCAACCTTCTATTAAAGCAGTTGTTTTTCGACATCAGACATTGATGATTAGGGGGTAATAAGATTCCAGTTCTCTATTACAAGTGATTCAGATTGGTTAATTTACATTTATCGAACAAATCGATGATTTTGATTTACAGGACGCGGGTATAAAATGCAAATGGTGCTGTTCAGGTTACTACCAATAAAAGTCAATCAGTTAAATCAATCTGCATGCTTATGAATGAATGCATGAATGCACAGTTATACTATATCAAAATTGTTTCTTGACAGTTCGATTTCTTCAAAAATATTTGAAAGTCGCATCATAAGTCACAATTATTCCCCGAATGAACACAAACACAGTTTTATTTGCAATATCTGTTATCTAGACTTTTATCTATACCGAGTATATAGTGATACAAAAGCATGCTATTACATTTGTCACCCTACTGTCTTCCATGTCTGCCAATTGAATCTCAATGTTTGCCCTTAAATTACCGATCAAAGGATGCGTTCATTCTGACTCAAACCATCAATGTGTCTTATTTCTAGATCTTCGGCATTCAACCCATCAAACTGTCTTATTTCAAGATCTTCGGCTTCCAAACCATTAAACTGTCTTATTTCTAGATTTTCAGCATCCAAACCATCAAACTGTCTTATTTCTAGATCTTCGGCATTCAATCCATCAATATGTCTTATTTCAATATCTTCAGCATTCAAACCATCATGTTGTCTTATATCAGTTAAGCCATCCAACCGCCTTATTTCTATGTCTTCAGATTTTAAGACATCAAACTGTTTCTGACCACTGCAGTCTTTTATCTGAAAATGATTATGTATGAATTCGATGACAGCAGTATACAATGGCAAAGACAATATTCAGTGTTAGTCCTGTCCTGAAAGTGTTCGCAAGTATAGGAAAAGTGGCCCTTTTTTTACTTATTTCTAATAAACAAATGTGTTGTTAAGACCGCTAGCTCTATTCACCGGTTATGGTGAGCTTCGAGTTTAGTGTAAACAAAGCATAAGAGCCACTCTACTTACGCTATGCAGAAGCATCAGGCTGATGGACAGGAGCCAAAGTGTTGTCATGATCCCGTTCATCGGAACATAGAAATCTGTGACAAGCTGGTCTGGCGAGCACTATATATGGGCTATGAACAAAGGAGAAATATTTTATGGTTTAATCAATACCAATGAAACTATGCTCATGACGCTTCATTCCAATATTTGAGATTATTTCATTGCAATTTTAGGACTTGGCTGTCATTATCAGTGAAATTTGATTGTCGTTTTCTTTAATGTTTCCCACTTAATCACATTTCAAGCTAAAGAACCTAAAACTACAAAGCTTTATTGCGTCTGGCAATGAGGAGATCTATCTAGAACAGAAGATAAGCAATAGGTGCGTGTTAATTGCATGGGGGCAGGTTGTTTTACAACAATTCGTTTGTGATCGATTTCACAAATCATCAGGTTTATATCTGCCATGTGATATTCCCTTCTTAATGACGTATTGAGCCGATTGAAGATATCATTGCGTGTGTGATCATTATGCAATTTAATGTGAAAAGTAGCCATTTGTATAATCATATAAAACATTATGTACTAGAAATATGTGTGTCATTTGTCAAATTAGATAAATTATACATAAAACCACGTAATGAAAGCTGCATATCAAGGCGAATCTACTTCAATTTTGGTTGTTAACTGGTTATGTAACTATAAGCAGATATGCTAGTAAAAATCGCATCATGTGTTATCTACTGACGTATCCTCACCAGGAGCAGGCTGCCGTAGTCGTACACATGGGGCCGACGTTGTGACGTCACGTTTTTCATGAGCTCGGCACGTAATGACAGCGTCCCACCGGCCAACTGGACGTCCCAGCTGGCCGCTTCCAACTCCACGAGTACCACGTCGGGGACGCCGTCTTTATCAATGTACAGGCTTTTTAGTTTTCCACTGCACCGGTCGCAATGACAACTTTGCAGATCAAATGTTACCATCATTCTCGTCAACTGAGGCATAGGAAATATTTACAGCTATCGGTATTTATACGAATGATAGAAGTAAGTCAATCTGACGTTGTGTGTTTACAATTTATCATGATTAGGTCCCAGTCAATGTCAAAGCTACAACTGATCAAAATATAAATTGATTGTCGTATACATTATTTTATTAAGCCAGATGCGATGCAATTGTAATAAAATATGGGGATTTCTTTTTAAGAAGACAATATATGTTTATATTAATTAAAACTTCTTTTCGTTGATTACTTAAGCTGTCACATATTTCAATCAGAGTAAGTAAACACTTTGGCATCTGGAAATGATACAACTGCTGTTTGGCTCAGTCCTCTGTCATTCCATGGTAAAGTCTTCAAATATCCCAGTATGTCTCTGGATGTGCTAGAACAACCATCCTTTCGATTAACATTGGAAAACGTTAATGGATTGCCCCACAAGACAAGCTATCCCTTTGCACGGATACAGCTTGTTGGACATATTAGAAGATGGTATCCAAATTATAGAAACTAGTATAATTTATCTGATCAAAAAGGGCTAATTAAAGGATTTCGTCCTTTATACAATGTGGGATCTGATCAACGCTACTCTTATTATGTTTAATGGCTTATTACCATAGAATGTAAATCAGTAAGGTTACAAAGTATCCCGCCTAAGCCAGGGGTACCTGAGTCGGAATTCGTCAATGTCATTATACGAATGCCCCGCTCCCTTCCACCGCTAAACATAAGATGAATGAAATGCGCTCTCTGTAAACCAGGACTTTGTCCTCTAGATATAATCGAGCTACAATCAGATCAATAGGGAAAGCGCTGAATCAAAATGTACATATGTTTAAATTCAACCAGGGAGACGTAATACACGTAATTCACATACAAATTATTCAAAGATTCCTCACACAATGCGCAGATGTTCATCCACCAGAGAAAGGTGTGCAACTGTAATTAAGTCAAATGCTATATAGACTTGAGTGACTTAATGAGTATTTAACTCGACTTGTGATACTCTGGTCTGGCCAATCGTGACCTTGTATTTGTAAAATGGGATTCACATCCACGACCTAGGAAACTATCACTAGCCGTCTGACCTTAAACTTCCCACACACAAATTATCCTAGAAGGATCATAAAGTATTAATATTCTAGATTTGATGAGCTTTGCAAGCTTCCTTGTACATAATTATTGAAAACCCAACTTCCCTCTCAACTACTGCGCGTGTGTTTGAACATTCATGAATATGCAAATCTGAAGTTAATTTAAATTAACAAGGGTCGTTTCTCAAGTGCAATGGCTGTTAAAGTACCCATGGGGAAGAAAGGGTCATTGACGCGTTTATGGAGAGCATTCATGGTAAGGTTATGAGGGAGAAAGCGGGACTGTCAAGAATTTCAGATGAGTCAGTTAGTAAATACTTATGAACCTTTTGAATTAAATAATTTCCTGTTATGACGATTAATAATTCTGTTACAATCAAGAAGTGTTCTCTATAAATAGTTGATGACTACTGATTGCTCATCTCTCTGTATATGTCCTTTTACTATAAATCTCACTCTAAGAGTTCACAAAATGGAGCAAGTCAACGCGATAGGGGGACTATGGAATATACTGATTTATTTCTCGATTACTTTAATGCATGTTTGTGCATCAGACATGGTTGAAGCTACTGGAACATTGCAGGCAGGTACTTGTCCGAGCGACTGTAATTGTACGTATTCGATAACCAGTGGGCAGATGGGACTAGCTGATTGCAGCACTAGTAATGTTACCGAACTTTTGGATAAGCTGCCGCCCACATTAAAGGAATTCACTTTCACAACTGAGGCCTTTCATGATTCGCCAAGAATGTTTAGCAAGTTTGTCAACCTCACAGCATTAGAGATCGTTTGGGCATATACACATTTATATCAAGCATACCCGATACATGCATTCCACAATCCTCAAATATTTGTTGGATTGGAGAATCTAGAACGCCTCATTATACGATTTCCTACGGAGGAAATGCACAGTGAACTTTTCTTATCCCTGACGAAACTCGAGCTATTAGACCTTTCAGACACCGGGTTCCTCACCACTGACATTGTTGCTTCGGTCATGAATGGTAGCAGATTTAGACATAAACCACTCAAAAAGTTGGGACTACGTCGTATTACAGGAGTTGGTAAGGCACATATGACTCCTTTTGACCTTGAAGTACTTTTGCCTTCCTTAGCTGGGGTCAACATCACCCATTTGGACATAAGTGACAACTATGTCCTTAGAATATGGCCTGGATTTACCTTTTATTTACCTCATCTTAAGGAAATCATTGCTTGCAAGCTTGATTTGATATACGATCATCAAATGAGTACGACCCCCGTTTGCACAATTATAGATCTGTTTCTTCACCAATCGATTCGTTATGTTGATATCAGTGATTTAAGACCTGTAGGCAGGGTAATCTCTCCTTTTACCTATTCTATTGAACCTTTTATGCCAAGTTGTTGGTTGTTGAAAGTAACTGAATCCTTTGTTTGCTGCCTTTTCCAAACTATCTGCGGCGATTTGTATCCAGTAAATCAGGATTGCAAGAGTCTATCGAACCATCACATAGAAAACATATCGAATACAGATTCCAGTTGTGACTTAAATCCTTTACCACAAAAACTCGAAACTTTTATTGCATCCGGTACTCAATTTGGCATGTTTCTGAGAGGTCAACAATGGAGAAATAAAACAACATGCTTTACTGAAAATAGAATCAAAGTTTTCAATTTTGATAGGATATTTGTTCCACCCGAGGCAGATGGTTTTTCTGTATTCAATGGTTTGGATTCGCTTAGAAACTTAAGTGCTGTAAATGGTAGTTTTGGACAGTTGCTGGTAAACCCTAAATTTTTCCACACTATGCCTTTATTAGAGATTTTAGATTTGTCTGGCACTACTGCTGGAATTTATTTGAGTAATGATAGCAATTGTCTGATATTCAAACTTGATATTGAAAGTCAAACTTGTTAAGGAAATTGCTCTTGCGAAATGCTAGCATCTTTTACATTCAGTCAGATGCTTTTCAGAATCTAAAATACCTACACATTCTTGATTTGAGTTCAAACGGCCTTAAAATGATAACATTCAACATTCCTAAATTGAAAGACTTAACGTTTCTTGATTTATCCAACAATGCGTTTATGACAATCTCAGAGAATGTCACAGTCATATTGGATCATATCAGCAGAAGTAAAACAAATGCGCAATTAGCGATTAATTTATCTAACAACAATCTGAGCTGTCATTGTGCTTCTCTTACATTCATCAAATGGTTTCAAAACACACTCGTTAGCTTCACGAAGAAAGGAGAATATGTATGTGCAAGTCATACTTCATGTGGCAAACAAATCGCTGACATCAAGCTCTTTAGAATAAAGATAGACTGCTACAGAGACTACATTGTTGCCACAAGCTCAGGTGGTTTGGTTCTCCTTATATCACTCCTTGGAATAGTATTATTCAAAAATCTGTATAAAATAAGATATTGGGTGATATGGTTGAAATATCGTAATCAAATCGAGATGGAAGACTCACAAGGAAAAGATGCTTTCATCATTTATGCTGATGAAGACAGATTTTGGGTTCATGGAATTCTTCTCCACAAACTGGAGAAGGAGATGGGGCTGAGCATTGTGGTACATCATAGAGATTTCCTTCCTGGTCACGATATACAAGATCAAATTGTCCAAAATATTAGTATTTGCCGAAAGACGATCGCAGTGTTGTCTCCTGATTTTCTGATATCAGAATGGTGTAAGTTCGAGCTGAATGTCGCCAGAGGACGCCTGCAGACCGAAGGTAGAGATGTTGTAATTCCTATTATTCTTCGTGAACTTGTCAGAAAAGACATCAGTCCCGGTTTGAAACAAATTCTGAATGAAAAAGTATGGATTAAATGGGAAGGAGAAGGCAGTGACAAAGAGAAATATTTATGGAAGAGGCTGAATTTGTCATTAGGAAGAAGAAGGAAAAAAGCAAGAGGAGCACCATGGACGGACTCAAAGGAACCCCAACAGGCTAGACAAAATGTTCTTATGTCAGTTTCCTCGAATCACTTTGAGAGTGATGATTTGGATATCATTGATGATCCGATTAAACCAATAGGCCATGAGTACGAGGAAATCCAGATGCTTTTGCAGAAGTCCACGCAGAATAAGAACTATCTAACACTCTGAAAGCTGTCACGATGTTTCAAATCGATTTAAAGGTTATGTTTTAAACAAATACCTTATCTGTAGTTTGCTTTGATTCAAGATGAGACACGTTTTCCTTGTATCTGCTATAAGATACATTAATGATCAACAATTCCACACATTGATTCGCCAGATGGGTGGGTTGCCTTTGTGTCGGTAGCACCCTTCTAGAGTAGATAAACATATCCACAATCACCTGTACATTTTGTGTAGTATTATCTATATTAATATGCTATTTCACTTTTACATTTTCACCGCATATTTCGGAATAAATACAATTATGTGCACACATTGAAAACTGAATTGTAATGTACTAGTTTCAAGCATACATATAATGATAAATGACTAAACAGACTAAGATATGAATGTCACGTAATTACCACATTGATAGCAAGCTATTATCGCCAACCTCCTGCGGGGTATGATGTGTCTGATATAATTGAGATATTCATTTTGAAAGTTAACACTTTAATTTAAATTCAAGATTCAAGAGGGTAGGAAGTTTCTGGAAGTATTATACAGTATGTAAGTATGTAAGTAGTAAGTAGTATATTATGCGTTCATGTAGACTATCAATCTCCATTGAAGCTACACATAAAGTATATGAATATACAGTTGTAAGCATGATATACAAATTACATTAAGAACCAAATTATGTCTAAGTTGTATGTATTCAAATTTGTTGAATTGAAAATACGAATGTAAGCGCTATAATGCTGGGTTGACCAAATTGGGATAGTAAGCAGCAGGTATAAATCTTCTTGACAACATATATTGTCCGCATATGAATGGTCATCTATGAATGTGTCATATGAACCACTATGCTCCATAGGGAGTTTATGACATTATTGATTACCTAATTATCTGTGAGATTAACAAACAATTTGGTTTCAAATGATAAATCTTTTTTGGTCAGGGAGGATTCAAACATGGCCAGATGCAGACTCCACTGTGAACTACATCAGCAACCATATTGTTCCTCTTCGTGATATCGTTGATTATTGAAGGGTTGGTTATGAGGTAGGGAGATCGCGCAACGTTTAAGTCGGTTTGTATTGTGGTGGCACATTGTAAATATGTGCAGGTCGACAGCAATTTCTTGTTTTTACAAATACATCGGTACAAATGTGTGTGTTCAATGTTTGTATAGAAAGACACTGGAAATATGACATAAATTCATGAAGAGGAAGATGTTTTTGGTCCTTTGCCGTCATTTATACCGTCATTGTTGCAAATTTCAAGCAGTTTCTCATTCCTTCTAAATGTCATACTTTATTTGGAATTTATTACTTAGACAAGACCGAAATCGTACGAACCTGATTCAATATGTATATTATACTTTTATTACCTGAGCTGTGGCCTAGGTGTTGTAATAATGTTATTTTTGTCACAAGAAAGCGATGAAACACAATTATTGAGAGATGCATCCTTTCTTAATTTAAGAAAAGGTCGATTAAAAACATTTCAAGGCATGACTAGTGATAATATATGCGGATATGCGCAGATAAAAGCTACTGTGTACTTTACTTTGTACACTCGGGATGTTGCTGATATCACTTTTTATATTCAGTCCATTTTGTGCGTTTATTGAGGAAAGAGAGACACAGCGATATATCGGCAAAGTCCAGCAGTACTTCACACATACCACTGATAAGAATGCATTGGCATGTGAAATTACACCTGAAGGAAATAGAAACATCTCAAATTTGATCATTTGGAGGATTTCATTTGGGCCTTTATATATCGGAATATTTAGTGCCGCGGCATTTTACGATGACCTAAACATGAAAACATGTGTGTAAGATGCGCACTTGAGTACTGATTAGCCGCTTATCCCAATGTTTTTGCAACTGTCAACCTAGTTAGCACAGAAAAGGTGAGTGCACACTATGACTGGGAGGCGTGCCGGATGAATATAACGACCACCGCGTCCCTGGAGTAATCCAGTAACAAGTTAAGACTTCCGGGATTTACCTGTTGACCGCAACCCGATTGTTCTGACTCAGATACCTTTCGGGAATCTTGGTGATCAATGCAATATGTGTAGGCGCGGCTCAGGTATAAGGTGGCATGCTTCCATCCGTGCGGCACTCGGAAGTTGACTCGTAACTTGTGTAATATCATGTACCAGATGTACTAAATAAACCACGGAAAGTTAGTTTATTAAACCGAGCCGTGTTATATGTACTGTTCATATCCCGGAATAATACACATAACCATATACCTACAGATAGGGGTCTCGTCTACCATAATGGTTTCCAAAATATTCCTTCCCTAGCTTCAATTTTTGTTCACGCTCAGAGGAATACGACCCAGCAGTGCAACATGGATGGTTTACCATGTGGTTTGGTACGCCATGGGGTTGACAGTTTGTGTACAATTTGGTTCGGAGGGAACATTCTCATGGAGATACTTCACAGAACCACAAAAACAATCGGAGACCGTTGATTATGTGCTACAGTTCTATCCTGTATCCAAGAACAATTAATTAATACATAGTAATAATTAAAATCGGATTATAAACAAGGCCAAGCCTATACATTTTACATCGCGATCATAGCTCTTGGCTGATTATTAAGTCGGACTCGCGTATTAGGTTACTTGTATTAAGTGGACTGATTTAAACATGAATTTGTTCAAGCATATCGGGTTACGGTCTCTCTTAAACAAATTTCCATTTAATCATATCAAGACGACCCCATTGCAAAATGGACATCTTCATTAGTGGTGTAAGTGTGGTCTTGTTTACCGTAATAGCCCCTCAGCACCCATGAAAATCATTAAGCTAACTAGCCTTGCCCTCGCGTGCAATAATGTACACTTATTTCAAATTTTGTGATCAACTTGTGATGATCTCAAATAAACACACACGGTCACAGAGAGTCGCATTCGCAGCCCAAGTGGCCGTGATACGTGTCGGGACTGCTGACTGGCAAATTCGTATTTAAGGGATAAGCGCTAGCTGGGATGAATTTGAGGCCAGATTTTAGGAGTGATTGAACTGATCCTGAGGCACCATTATAACCCTCTTACATTTAAAGCGAAATTGTATATAATGCATACCTATTTGGGAACCCGATCATTTTGATCAGTATATATACAATTATGGTAGCCTATGTTTATATGCGCCTCTAGGAGTGAATGGGAATCGTTATAAACCGTTTGAAACTTTGATTCCCCGAGACACACATTTTATCGTACATAGACTGTTTCGCTGTCATGTATTGGCAGGAAGACCATGGAACTAGAGGAGGTTTATATGTGGGTATATAATATGAACTATTGTCAACTGATCTACCAAATAATTATCCTGAACAATTTTAGTGGCTCATGAAAGTGGATCGAACTGAAGTCATCATTAATTGCGATATTTAATTTGTTAAATGATTAATATTTAGCTCTCTCCAATCAGCCAATATGATCACGGTTTCCCTGGACCGGTATAAGGATATCTTGGCCGACGTTTTATTGGGCTATGGTGAAGATTAGAAAGACTCATGATTCATCTATATATCTTGGTACATAATATACCATCAAATTATTCATTAAGTTAAATCATGTTATATTGGTCTTGCGCGGTGTATAGATTACTGGCCTTACATTCAACAATGAGTCGCCCAAGTCGGAACATGACCGGCATCTGTTATTTGTTTATAACTATTTTCACATCGCGTCAGCTAGGCTGCGCTAAGATAAGTTACCGGGACATCGGATTAGACTCATCCAGCCAGCTCATTAATGTAGGGGTCGGGGTATATGCCATTTTAACTTCTATAGAGCCGTGGTAAAGAATCGTTGAATGTACATTTCTGAATTTTTTACCAGTATCTGATATAGACCTATTAAAATTACTGGAAATTCTGTTCCAAAAAAGTAAATCATACCCATCAATAACTAACTCCGAATAGCAACCGGAAAATTCCAATTTAAGTATTCCCCCTCATTGCATAAATAACATAAAATATCCTCAAACAGCATTTAAAGTCAGTTAAATCATTACCAAAATCTTGTTGAAAAGTATCGAAGCTCTGTATATCAATTAAACAATGTATTCGAGTCATGCAAGAAATAATCTGTCTCGAGGGTATTGTAAAATTTGAACTTTGCATCAACATTAAACTGCAGTTATCATGAGAAGCTATAGGTATAGCAACTACAAAGATGGAGTATGTGTATGATGCTCTTCTTAGAATGATGATTTGGATAGTTTATTATTGATTTACTACAGTTTATCAAGGGATTTCAGTAAACAAGTTATCTTAAAGAGTAAGAGCCAATGGACATGCACATTCATGAAAAACAAAAAGATTCTACTACTGTATGAATGATAAACAGCTAGAAATAAAGGTCAAACTAGTGCACATGAAACTTGCTGCTGATACCTAGTTCTGTACTAGTGTCAGTTTCATGAACTTGTAGGAGTACCAGTTGGTTTTAGCAGAATGCCAGTTTATACCTGTAGCCTTAATCTGCCCTCCTGTCAGGTACCGACCTGTAGGGCGAGCATATCCACAATTATTCCACCACCAACCACCACCTCTACTAATCCCTGCACAGTTAAAACTAGATTTATCATTATCTCTATCTACGGTGCTGAACTTCATGTTATTAGCTACTATTAGACTATGTCTAGTGTTTGTGAGACTGTCCCCTCCTGTACTACTACTATTATACCCAGATATTGACAGTTGATACCCCCCTGACTCTGGCCCTACCACTATACTTCTATAACGAGACTGATAAACATTTCCATCAAAATCCCCGATTTTTACATGTAAACCAAAATTACATTCTGTGGTGACCTGGTGCAAACGGTCCAAACCCAACCAGAACTCTCCCCCTAGATTTCCGAATCCCCCTTGATAATCTGCCCAACCTCTGTTGAACTTCTCAGAACCGTCCTCTCTATTCAGAAAGGTAATTTCACCTTTGTCTGGAATGCTGGAACAAGCTCCTGTTCTAATTGTTATCAATCCCGCTAAAAGATTATTTAGTTTTTTATTTGTATTGGTGAGAATCATACATGTTTTCCTATAGTGGATATCAGAAATTAGAACTGGTTAATATAATACCATTGATTGGTGCAGCATTTGTTGCCACCGTGTAGACATTGCCAGTCGCTGTAAATGAATAATGCATGTACAAGAGTATAATTGATAGATATCAGTGACACTTTAATCAAACAGTGAATCAGTTATCTATAAGCAGGCAAATCCAGCATGTTCTTAAATTATTGTGACTTAGATTAAGACTTATGTCTTATTTGCACTTTATTAAAGCAGTGTTAGTTGACGCCTGGCTGAATGTGGGACATCTTTTGAGGATGTAATTTAATAATGATGAAACAAGTATATGATTGATAAATAACATGTGTGTAATCCTATTGATGTGGTTAGAAATTCTGATCTGATGTACTCTATACCTATTAACAGCTCAGCATTTGTAGTCACATGACTTCTGGTAGACACATCTGTGGTCACATGACTTCTGGTAGATACATCTGTGATCACATGACTTCTGGTAGACACATCTGTGATCACATGATTTCTGGTAGAATCATCTGTGGTCACATGACTTCTGGTAGATACATCAGTGGAAACTATAGTTCCAATCATTTATGATCAGATGGTAAGGAGATAAAATGAGAGAGTTACTGTA
>JAXGGS010177412.1:0-17152 GCA_035585475.1 Armandia brevis
GTAGCCTCCAATATAACATCAGCAGCGCTTGAGCGAGGAGGTCGAAAAGTTCCATTAATTACTCGTAAGCGCACGATAAATGCAAGCGAATTTGTGAGTTATCCTGCATAGGATGTAAATTCTTTATAGCTTGGTTCATTGACGAGAGTAAATAAAGCATATATAATGTGAGTTTTGCAGTTGATGGAAGTCCTTCTATAATATGGCGTCCTTCCTCCCCTGGGAGCGGCTCTGAGAATGGAGAATGCTGTGACTTCCTAAAGTTCACTGCCCCTTTCAGAATACTGGCTCTTAATCCGAGAGCCAAAATAGTTTTAATTCTCCGGAATCCTACAGAAAGGTTTGTCAACATTAAAATGTTTTCAAAATGCTGAAGACGTTATTTGTGGCAACTGATGTTGCAGTTTAACAGAGTTATAAAGTTATAAATATATTGCTTAACAATAATTATTGTCTTCGATTATCTACGACTTGTATTGTGTAAAGATGAAGAATAACTCGTGCAATGTGATGACAACATTATATATGATTCTGACCTCAGAACATTGTCACATTATGTGTACATGAATAAGAGAGGCACTGATAAGGAGATGTATTACGCGATGAAGACAGCTGCAGACAGCCTGACCACGTGTTTCCAGCAGCTTGGTGTTCGACATTGTGTCTACATGGGCTACAAATATGAACGCTCAAAGCGCCCGGTAATATCACAATAATGAGAAATGCATCAATATATTCTTGTTTATACATCAACAAGTTTCCTTGCAGAAAAGGACGCTGGGTTTAATTAAGGCTTCTATATGATATGCATCTGCAGGTGTTACTACGAGCCGGGATATATTACATGTACATTAAAGACCTGCTAGATTTGTACCCACGTGATCAGGTGCACGTGATAAAAGGGGAGGAGTATTATGGACAGAGGGACACAGTGCTAGATCACGTCTTCAACTTTCTCAATGTTGGTAAGTGGTGTGATAAGCTCAAAATCCACGTATTATTCGGCAGTCAAATATTTGATCTAACGCCAGTGTGTGCAATATGAGGTTAGCAAATAATCGGTCATATCATTATCATAAAAGCTGCAGGATTAACAAATTTTATATAGGGTGACAACTCAAATATATTGTTCCTACATATGGCATTTTGTAGTTGTGTGTGTTATGTTGTTTATTGAAACATGTATAGCGGTTAGCTTTTAAACCATAACTGTTTCATACAAGCATGACATTATGATAAAACATGATTAATCAAATGTGCTTTATTAAGATATAATCTCCATAAAATTTAATGACAAGTTTCAAAGACAAAGGATTATGTCATTATAAGGATCTAAGAATTGATTTATACACAAGTTCTTTCCTTTAGGACCTATACTACACGAAGCCCGGGAGGGTTTACTGAAGAAATATGTGGGTAATCGCAGAAAAGAAGAGACATTCATTACTGAAGTCGACGGGGGGATATGGACAACTAAAACAAGAGACTTACTGCATCAGTTCTTTTATCATTTCAATATCAAATTATCTGACTTACTTAATGACAAATGGTTTCTATCATACAATGATAAACAATAAAAAATGCAAAAAAGATTTTATCTTTTTCTGGAGTTCGTCATTTCTATTTATAAATAAACTTACCAATCTAAGAATATTTATGTCATTCTCAGTTGGGTAGTGTAGGATCGTGTAGTCATTTAGCGGGGTCAAGAATATAGGGTGAGGCAGGCTACTTTATCACATTATGTATGGGATAATCCCCCAAAACATATCATGAATTGTCTAATAAGCACCAACACTGATCCAATCAGTTACAGCAACATATTGCCAACACATACAGTTCGATCCCTGCATTTTAAAATTCATCACAAAACGAAATAAAGTTGATTCCATGTCTGGACGATTGGCAACTAAGCATTACCCAAGTAAAGTGCCCGCCTGCCTCCATTGGTTGATCCTAAGATTCGGATTTTCAACTGGAATATAGCGATCTGACAACGGGTCAATTATGATATTATATGACCTGATTTTCTCCGATTGTTCAACAGACTACCGGACCTATATATTTGTACAACAGGACATATATGGTTTTACTACCTGGCCAAAAGCAAGGTACTCCCCGACTTATCGTGCGATACAAAATTTTCTCGCGGAATAAGCATGGCAATCACGGCTACGTCCTCATTGCAAAGTTCTTTGGTCATTAAGTCGTGCCTTTCGAAAGATCAAATTTACTTATTGTATGGTGAACATGGGTAAAATTATTTCATTAAATGGCTCATCATGATAGGCCTATAGCAGACGTAGGACGCTAAATGGTTCATACCTAATAACACCCTGCATGTGCCGTTGACATACAAGTTAGTATCTGATGAACAGTTCCTCTTAGTAAAGTAAGGAACTTTGTATGTGGTCTGCAGCCCGGTGTTAAACCGATGGTCTTTCCTTGCCTATATGATATCAACGTTCATTTCTGTAAACGGCATGGCTAAAATACAAGCATGCAAATTTAGATGTTCAGGAGTCATAAATGAATTCGTGGATGACCTACATCCATCTGCGGAGGTATCGTTTTATCCTACTATTTGAATGCATGACCATTCCACTAATTTACTCCGTTTAATTACTTTTACCCTTTTACATCCCTTACAAAAACTGTCAGAGGATGAATCATATTACAGTTGAAATAGTAGATGATAATACGCATGTAAGCTTTAAATAAGTTGATAGTTTGAAACATGATTGATGGTTCATTTGCTTTTATTCTATCCAAAGCTGTATCTGAATTACTAAGATAAAGCGATGTATTATAGAATTTGGTGAGATCACTCGCCATGTAAGAAGTCCGTGTTTCAAATCATACATTTTTCAAATAAATGTTTATTTTTTTTTATCTCATTCTGTGATCAATTTGTATGATCTGATAATACATGTTTGGTTTTGTTTCTATAACACTATATTTCTTGACCTTTTTTTCTTTATTTAGACACAATTTAATACCATATCGAAACGTTTGTTTGGTACAACTAATAAGGATTAATTTTGACATACTCAGATGAACGTATTTACAGCAAACCTTACATAATTCATATTAGTGTTGAACCAGTTTATATTTGTATACAGAACAATTACTAAACAAAGCATTTAAGCTGATGCTTATGTTCAATTTGCGCATTACAAACAATAAAATTGACTTCACGTCTGCTAACAACAATACTTTTAGGTTAAGTAGTGAATCATTTACTCGACGGGTCTTGTTCCATTATGATTGAGAGACGATTGATCTGGCTGTACCTTTTTCCTACCCCACACGTTACCAAAAGCTTTCTGAAACTCTTTATAGTTAGCGGCATATATAAATGGGTTGACAGCACAATTCATATGGGCGGCAACAACAGAAAACACATAAAATGAAGTGTAGAAATCCTGTAGGACTCCCATATTGTACAAGAGAAAATAAATCTGATTCCAGGACCAACAGAGGATAAAAGCAACGCACACAGACACCAACGTTTTGATTACATTTAGTCTTGCTTTGTTCCATTTACTGTCACCCTGACTATTTTCGACTCTTATCTGCTTCTTTGCTAGAGCAACAACCATTTTTCCATAACAGAAAATCATCAGTCCTAGAGGGATGGCGAATTGCAGGAAAAAGGCAGTAATTCCCACCGCTCTATCCCCAATGTAAACACAAATGTGTCTTTTCATGTCATATTGTCCCTGAACAAAGGATGATATATTCAAAATATTACTGATGACGTACGGTGCAATCAGACCAATCAGGAAGTGCCTCTTCGTCACGTGATTCTTGTGCCAGACCGGATGCACTATGGCCACATAGCGTTCTACGGTGATCATCAGGAGGTTGTAGGTAGAGGCCAGGGCAAACGCCCACAGGAAACCAGTTGAGTACCACAGCTTGCAGTAGATATTCCCAAGTAGCCTGGATGCAACAATCTGTGGTTTGTACACACTGACCGCCAGGAGTGCTGCTGTAATTAGGTCAATGACGCTCTGGTTTAACAGGAACCAGTTGGTCCGCTTCTTCCTCATCGACGGTGACAGTGAAATAGTTATGATGACAACCAAGTTGTCAAGGAAACCAATACAACCCAGGATACAGTATAACACATGTCTCAGCTCTAGACCTGTAATTCCTGTTTGAGGAAACACAGAACTATATATGTCTGATAGTGATGAGACTTCACCTGTTGTTGAGCTTACCATGGTTACAGACATCTTGGTGCTCTAATGCAGAGAAAGCCTAAAATGGCAAGCCTTATATAACTGCTGGAAACCATTATAGATAATTATCGCCTGCAGGGATAATAATTTAATGTTGTCCATATTCTAAGCATTCTGTGATAACATTTTAACCTATGTTTAATTATTTCGCAATATGTGTAATTAGTAAACCTTGATTAAATGTCATAGCTAGGAATAGATACATGTTCCAAAGTAATGCAGTTCGCGTTGATTTAGAATATGAGCAATTATCAATGGAAATTCATATCTTCAGATGCCCTCATCAAAGTACATTTTGAGATCTAGTCAGTTTCAATACATAATGCGTCAAACAAACCTCGTGATCTGAGAATGCGTAATAAATGACCGACAATTGTAAGAAACACAATATCTGTGTAGTGCCTGGAAACCATAGAAATATGATGACATGTAATACCTGGAAGGGCTGGCTAATTAAGCTAATTAATCTAGCGAAAAATGGCACCCACAATGGATTGGTGTCGTTTACAGCATAATGCTGTACCTCCGTTATTTATTTATTTTACCTCATATAAGCCAGGATTTAGCTAGCACATCTCAGGCTTCGCTCTCAAGATTTAAGTCGCAAGTCTTGATGTGTTTCCATTTTATTTATATGATATTACGAAATAAGATGATCTCTGTTTATGCTGTAATTAATCACGATAGATAGTATATTAATTTAAACGGACTTCTTTTCTTCTTTGTTTAAATTAAATTCTGTTGCATTACCTGTTTGGATATAAGGGTGTAACGCATAAGCTAGACATTGCAGAATACTAAAGTAAATGTCGGGCTCTGGATAGTCAATCTCTTTATTCATATAGGTGCTACATGTATTTGCCATCAATAAGCCTTTATATCCACCAGAAATAATATTGTGCGCCACTTTTTGCAGTACATATGTTTGATTGATAAACGTTATGTTATACATCGGGGGCCTCCTATGACCCTATATTCATGAATATGGTCACTTTCAATAAACTATTTTTTATAGCTTAAATGAGGGGAATAAAAAGTGTTTCGGTGTCAAACCACTTGAAGAAAGTGATACACAATTATGATTGTCAATTTCCCCAAGTTTCATTTGTTTATCTACTCTCCATTCTGGAAACGGGTGATTACCATATGGAATTAGGAAGATCGACTTAATTATTCAGAACTTAATTATTCAGAACTGCAAATAAACGTGCAGTATGGACATAGTTAGCCAAACAAATTAAACAATATCAGTTAAATACGGAAAATATTTGCCGTGATAAAAAAACTATTCTACAAGCTATCGCAACGTATCAAGCAGATGATTGAGGATAAATGTTAGCCTGGGAATTAATGTTCCACCCCAGGGTGAAAAAAACGCAAAACAACCCGCTCGCCCTCCCTTCTCGAGCAATAAAAATGCTTCAGAAACTAATCATTAATTTTACGCAGCCTAACGTAATAAGCAAATTGCAAAAAAAGATAGAATCGATTATGGGATGTATGGGGACGTTGTTTACAGGTCCGTGTTATCCACAATAACCTTGACAAACAACACGCCATCAACCACATATTTGGAACGACCTTGAATCTTGTTCAAGGGCACAAACAGCGGACACCCGCTGGCAATATTCATCTCAGAAACTGGCTTCCGGAATGAGGAGCTTGTCGGGTCCGGGCGGAAAGATTCCACCACATGATCGGTTCCGGTCTGGTCCAGCAAGGTGAAGGTGACCTTCTGGCGAAAAGGCCACTGTAAAATGGCGTCGTGTGGTCCGCGCATGACAACAAAGAACAGGGAGATGTGAGTCCCGCGTCCCATCCCGTCTCCATTGGCGTACAGACGGAGGCACAGTTTATATCTGAAACGAAGGAAAAAGTATGGAAGAATCCCTTTTTGAAAGAGCTCTTAGACATCAGGCTCAACTGGTATGCAAAATGCGAACTAAAATCGGTCATTAAATGTTCGAAAAGTATTGTACAAAAAATGTCAATTTCGATGTTTTTGTTCGAATTAAATGAATCAAATAATATAAAAAAGTAATGATATAAAAAGCCATACCCTTCTTGTTATATTTATATTCTTTGAGGTAAAAGCATCAACTTACCCGCTTCTATTGGTATAAAACGGTGCAGAATATATGCTCGGGGTGACATTATTTGCAGCATCACGTGATTTCCTGGACCACTCGGGAATCCTGAATATGTAGTGACCATCATAGCTGGTGGATTCTATGGCGACGATTCTGTTCTCCAGCTGTTCCAGTGTCAGCTCCTTCAGCTGGATACTCCGCTCTAGGTGTGAGGATTTCTGCTGGAGATCATCAATATCTGCCACATCTCTCTCGTTATTCCCCTTTATCTTCATCAGGTTCTCGTATCTCTGCACCAGAGAGGTGCTCAGCTCCTCTATCCTCCTCTCTAGATCAGTGACTGTTATATTGACTTGATCCACTTCAGGATGAGTGGCTGAGTAAGTGTTCTGTACAGCCCGTGTTGTGGTACGAGAGGTTGATTGATGGGATCTCACACTCTCTATTCGTGCAACTTCAAGTTGTAAATTACCAAGTAACTGTGATAAATCGTTCATTCTGATCTCAACGACAGATACTTCAACCCCATTGCTGCTATCACCGCCGGCATTCGAGCCCATTTCCCTTTCATAGACGGTGATTTTTTTATATATAAGTTCCAGGTGTTTTGTGAGGAATTCTTTATTGTGATCCTCCACTTCGGTTTGTTTAACTTTAGATCCACAGCCAAACACGCACTCAATGACTTGGAATAAGCAAACGTCCAAGTGTGCGTTGTAATCTTTTAGCTTCCCATTCCAAGTGCATTCTGGGGCAAATTCACAAGTGATCGCCATTCTCATCATCTCCCGGTTTAAAGCTCTATCAGCAAATACCTGGGACAAGTCGCTGTAGTCATTTGATGTCCCCTCTTTGTCACAAGCTCTGCAGAGAACAGTGGTTCCTTTAGCTGATTTGAAGTTCTGAAGACATTGCCGACACATTCTGTGGCTACAGTAGCTCTGCATCGGATCTCGGAGAACAAATGTACATATGATGCACATAAACTTCTCATCTAGAGTTACTTTGAATATGTGCAAGGGATAACCAAATAGTTTGCTAACTATCTTAGCTTCGGTAGATTTTGGCGCCAACTTAGTCTCCTCTTTTGAACAGGCCATCTTGACTAAAAGTGTTGTCTCTAAACAGAATTCATCCACAGCAGCTGATGTAATGAAAGAAAACTTCTTGTAGTATAACATAGGTGGTAATAATCATAAGAACTCAGTGTTTGCACGATTTGGAACGATAGGATATCTTGGTACATTGATGAAATACTTTACTTTTACAATACAATGATAGCATGAATTAAGGTACAATATGTATATTTTCATAACCAATGGAGCTGACCACCGGGTAACATTTCAATTATTGGATGATTATAGGAATGATAGGTTTATAGGTCGTGGTTGGAATCCATGTAATGCTTGTTTAGTTTCACACGTTTATATTTATTACAGTTTGGAGATGATTAGTTACTTCAGAAGATGCAGGTAAGCAATAATCTAAATGTGAGGCCCATGTCACTATTTTAGTCGCTGCAATGGCTTCATGCTGCTTTGTTTCGGAAGAGCTCTGGCAAATACTCACATATTCAAAGTTTCGGTAACACAGAGTTTGAAAATTAGATCAATTCGAAAATAGTTCGAGTGTCATATCATCGTTAAGTGAGTTATAAGAGTTGAAGCTGAGGTCCATATCGTTCTATTTACTCAATCCAGTCAGTATATAATCCCTGCCGATGTGATTAATGTGAAGTTAAATAAAACAACCTGCATTCTTATCAGTGTCATTGATTTGATAGGATCAGTTCCCAAATTATTGAGGGACTAAATATAATATTTGTACCGGTCAGACCGAAGTTTTGAACTAGAATATTCTGTATTACGCACACAGAAACTTTTTTATTCTGACATGACGTGGGTTTTACACTTTAAAAGACGGTTTATGAGCTGTTGACACGAATGTTAACCATGTTAATAGGTTAATATTGATATAAATGCGACGGTTGAAGTCAAGTGTGTGCTTAAGGATCAGTATATGCATACATGTGAGTCAAATAGGTATTTATCTTGGCTCTACGCTACAGGACTATTCAATAATAAATATGTCTCGCTGATGTCAGCTATAGGAGGTTTATAGAGGTTCCAATGAGCCAGGTTATGGATTACTTGATGTAACTACATCAATCGTCCAACTACGGAGTATAATACGGATAACATATGCACCTATACATAACCAAATATTCAAATATATATAGCCTATTTCTTTTATTTTTAACATCAATAGTAGCCAGTAGTTTGACGCCGTTATTATAAGCTTCACGTAGAGACAGTTTTTAGCTCAAACAAACGTGCACACAGATATATAGATATATAACTATCATTTCTAATGAGAGATGAATGATATATGAATAATATTTACCTCAATAAATGAATCCCTTACCGGCCAGTAGCTTGTATGTTGTGTGTTCCCGCTTTTAAGGTTCCTGTTCGGTACAGATGGCCGACTCGATCGTGTAGATGGGATGTGACAGAATGGCGTTAAAATGTGTAAGCTTGGTTCCGCTTGTCAGTATCTCAGAACTGTAATTATATACTTCATACACCAGTGATCCTCATAGCTTTCTGTGAAGCTTCGCATGAGTCAACACACACAGTATCGTGTAGTTAACTAACCGCAGAGCAGGAATTCGTGCTGACACTGTAGGCGTACACGTACTGTCTGAAGAGTGAGTAACTAAGGTGGTTAAACCAAACCTAGACGGGATTCCCGGCTGTAATGCTGGGGGGTGCAGTTACTGCGTGGGTATAACCACCATGACTCCCTCCTGATCAATAATTGTGTGTGTATAGCGGATCGAGCGTGTGTGGCGCATTATGATAGGATCAGTCAGGTAGGAGATAAAATGATCCCTACCACCTAACATTGATTTTTTATTGACAAATAATGAAGCGTTCGCGCTTGAGACGATTTCATTAATTAATTAACGACAGAAGTAGTATTATATCCATGAGATTGTTTATGCTCCCTTAAGTAGTAACGCGATTATTGTGCGGTCCCTTCGAGAGAGACACATTTTTACGTAGCGTCATGGAGTTTTAGAATGTTATTTTCTGGATGTTATTCTCATTTTATAGCGATGTTAACGACAGGATATTTACATAAGACGTCACATTGGTGAGATATTTTATCATAGATTACGGATTACATGTAGATCGTGTATGACATATATGTTTACGCTCGTTTTACTTGATGTTTTTATGTTGTCAAGATATATTTACACGTGTGCGCTGATGCTAAGATCTTGTCCCTTTAAATTTACAGTTGTACCGAAACGCACGAATAAATCTTTGATGAATTAAGAAGAATACTGTTCTTTTGCGTCGAGTCACGACAACGTCGTTATGTAAATTCAACGTTAGAGAAAATTTACGAAGAAAATAGTATGACGAGAACATTATCCGTGGGTCCATATTGACGAGTGTTAACATCTTGTTTAAACAGAATCGCAAGACGCTACACAGTACAACAATATGTCTTCGACGGGAACAGAATCAACCGTCCAGGAAATGGAAAAGAGCCTTAAGGATAAACAAGAAGATCGATCCCGTAAGCAAGGCACTGTGAGACAGTACATCACTCGTTTGCATACGCTGACCGAGGCCAATGATTTCGCATCTCTCGACAAAGTCGAGGAAAAGATGGCGAAGATGTTGACGTGGTTCATGACGAGCTCGTTGAACTCATGGAAGTGAATGGCGTAGATACTACCGACGTCATGGATAGGTGCTCCGAGCTCGATAAAGATGTCAAGTTGAGCTACACTTCGGCCAAAAATTGGACTTCTCATGTCAGAGCTGGTCTTTCAGATCAGGCTCGTGCTCCTTCTCCGGAATTGGACGGTGGCCTCGATCCATATCTCATTAGCCAAGCTCGGGTCGATAAACTGATGGGATTTGGTCGAGTGAAAACGTCAACAGAAATGGTACGATACTCGTCCATGTTAAAGAGTGCGAGTATAACATTATCTTCCCTCGGGTACCTATCGGAGAATGTACCAAGTCGATGCGGGCAATCATTGAAAAGACTCCGATGCATGTCCAGAATAAATGGAGAGCTTCTCATCGCGAGGCTCGAGAGTCGGGCAAGAAGGCGACCCTGGACAGGATGATTCAATTAATCGGGAACGCCGCCACTGAGATGAGCGACCCGATTTACGGACATGAGAGCTTGGCTAAGTTAACGAACGAGGATGATGTGAAAACGAAGCGTCCCGCCACGGCTGGGAAGAAGAAGACGATGTCCCCGGCTGTGCCTGCTTTGCACGTGGGCGAGGAGATGGCTGTTGAGAGAAAAGAAGCGGTTGTTCCTCCGAAAGAGGCATGCGTCATCTGTGGCGACTCTCAGCGTACACCACACTTAACTTCTCGATGTTTTATTTACAGAGATATGTCGAGTGAGGAAAAGGTGGAATTTGCGATGGAACACAAGTTGTGTTTCCTGTGCCTCAACTCGGGGCATAGAGTGACGGATTGCCCTTCGCCATCCTTCTGGAAGTGTCGCATGCCTGGATGCTCTCTTCGACATCATTTCACCCTGCACCGCGGCTTGCTGGCGTTATTGAAGGCCAAGAAGAGTAACGTTGCCGCTAAAGACGTGATGCTGGTCGACGAGGAGATGGAGAAGGGAGAGATCGAGCCATATTCGGACGTGTACACATCGGATGTCGAATATGTTTGCAAATTGAGCGATCGTTTGCATGGACATTACCTGTTGCCTGTGTTGCCAGTTATGGTGAGTGGCCCGAATGGTTTTGTCCCAACACATGTACTATTTGATACTGGTTCGTGCGTGTCGTTATTGTCGCGCAACGTGAGCGAGAAGCTGGGATTGAAGCCGGTAGGCATTTCTAACATGAAGTTGAAGGGCATGTTTGCTCAGCGCGAGTTCAAGGCTGTCGTGGTGGATCTTTCATTGCGAGGAAAGGGAGCGTGCTTACAGGAAGACGCTGCTAACGTCGTCGTTTTGGACAAATTGGTGTTCGGCGAGCGTCACGTCAGCGCTATGAGAGAGATCAGTCAGTATCCGCACTTGGCACCCTTGAGTCTGCGCCCATATAACCACAACCGAATCGAGATCTTGATAGGACAAGATAACGCCGCATTGTTCGAGCCTCTGTGCCGAATATCAGGTCGTCACCGGAATGCTCCTTATGCGGTGAAAACGAGGCTCGGCTGGACGGTGCACGGCAACGTGGGCAGAAACTTGGAATTCTTTGAAGCTTTCGAGGAAATTAACCGCATTGAGTGTCTCAGGCCGCCTCCCCTCGAGGAGACATTGCGCGCGATGTGGGATCTTGATCGAGTGCCAGACGTTGAACCCATGAGTCCCATCAATCGTCAAATCATAAAGGTCTGGGATGAGAAAATACAGTTGAAGGACGGACACTGGGAACTCCCGATACCGTTTGTCAAGGAACCACCCGATTTGCCGGACAATTTCCCTCAGGCAAGGAAGAATTTGGACGCTTTAGGTCGGCGTTTAAATAGGAACGAAGATTTGAAAAAGCAATATGTGGCAGCGATGGTGAAAAACTTCACATCAGGATACGCAGAGATAGCCCCGGCGATTGCTAACCCTGGGTATGAGTGGTACAACACTCATCTACCTGTTATCTCGGATAGGAGACCAGGGAAATGTCGCATTGTAAAAAATGCGAGTTTGCCGTTTCATCGGACGTCGTTTAACGACAGTGTTCACCAGGGCCCGAATCTCACAGCCAGTATTGTCGATATTAATATACGTTTTCGCGTGTATCGTGTAGCAATCACCGGAGATGTGAAGGAGATGTATAATCAGGTCAGGGTGCCTGCTTATCAACGATTCCTCTGGTGGAAGGACGACATTCCGGGAGGAGAGGTCATCAGATGTCGTATGAAAACTCACATGTTCGGTGGACGTTGGTCTGGATCTGCATCCATGAAAGCTTTAACGCACACAGCTGACGCGTTTGGCGACGATTTCGATGAGGCAGTGTCGGAGACCCTGAAGAAAGATTTTTACGTCGATGACTGGCTAAAGTCTGTGTTGAACACACAGGTGGGCATAGCATTGTTGCTCAACTGGAGGAGATTGCTGAGACGAGCTGGATTCGATCTGGTAAAGTTCGGATCGAATTGTCCAGAGATCCTGAGGGTGTTGCCGCCAGCGGATGTCGCTAAGGTTTACGAATCCGTAAACATTGATGTCACAGACGAGATTGTCGACAAGACGCTTGGATCCCTTTGGCGGCCCAAGGACGACGTTTTTGGCTACCACGTGACTATCGCTGAGAAGCCACATACCAGGCGCGGGATGTTGTCCGTGTACTCGACCATATACGACCCGATGGGGTTCGCGGGCCCTGTTGTTTTCAAGGCAAAGCTTTTGGTTCAGGCCGTGTGTCAAGCAGGAATGGAATGGGATCAACCGGTGACGGGTGAGGTGAAGGAAGGATGGTCTACCTGGTTGGAGGAACTTGCAGAGCTGGCTAGCTATCGTGTTCCTCGCTGGTTGCAGGTGACATTGGAGCCGTGTCAGTCTTATCAAATACACACTTTTGTCGACGCGAGCGAGGCCGGATATGGAGCAAACTCCTATTTGTGCATATTGAATGGCGATGGTGAAGTGGTCGACGCTAACCTAGTGCTTTCCAAGGCAAAGGTCAACCCTGTCAAACAGGTGATTATTCCGCGTCTTGAACTGTGTGCGGCGGTATTGGGCACGAAGACCGAACGCCTGGTTCGCAGAAACTTGGATTTTCCTGTAAAAAGCAGCATTTATTGGTCCGATTCACAAATCGTCCTGTTTTACATCATGCAGCAGTCACGACAATTACGTACATTTGTCGCGAATCGTGTTGCTGTGATACAGGAAAGCACTGATAACGAGCAATGGAGGTTTGTGCCTGGCAATTTGAATATTGCCGATCTCACTTCGCGTGGGTGTTCCGTGAAGGAACTGTTGAGCAGGACGGATTGGTTAAAGGGACCAGCTTTCTTATATGACTCGACAGCGTGGCCGGAGCAACCTGATAAGTTTTCACCTGAGTCGGGGGTGGAGAAGAAGAAGCAGGCTATGGAGATAAATACTTCAGAAGACGTGCAGTTGGAAAAGGTCGTACACGTTCAGAAATTGCTCGAACATTTTTCTCAATGGCCGCGACTTATCAAGAGTGTGTGTTACCTGCGAAGGATGATACGATACTTAAGAAGCAAGAAAATGGAACGAGATGTGGTAACTCGTGTCGAGTTTGACGAGGCGGTCGTTATAGTGGTCGGATGGATACAACGCCTGTTTTTGTTGACCGCTCAAAGAGAATCGACTAAATTCTTAAAGTTACGTCCGATAGAAGTGAACAACACATTGCGAGTTGGGGGTAGATTGACATTCACCAGCCTCGGCTATGAGGAGAGACATCCGCTGATTCTTCCACGATGTCACGTGACGCAAGTGTATATCAGGCACATGCACGTCATCAGGGCTCACGCGGGAGTAGATGGCACATACTACGAGGCTAGGAAATCTTTCTGGATACTCGGGGGACGATCTACCGTGCGCGCGGCGATTGCAGGATGTACCGAATGCCAGAAGTTTAAAGGCAAGCCATGTCAGCAGCAGATGTCGTCCTTGCCAGCGTTCCGCGTGCAGTCGGGCAACATTCCATTCGAAACGGTGGGGATCGACTTGTTCGGTCCGATTATGGTGCGTGTTGCATGATCACTTGCGCAGTTTCCCGCGCCTCCCACATTGAAGTTGTGCCGGACATTTCCACGTCGGCGTTTATTGACGCACTCAATCGCTTCATGGCTAGACGAGGAAGACCGAAAAAGATAGTTTCGGATAATGGCACCAACTTCGTCGGCGCCGCTAGAGAATTGAATGAGGTGGTGGCTGAGTGGAATCAAGCGGCCATCAAGGAATACTTGAGGCAAGAACGTGTTGATTGGCAGTTCAACACACCTGCCGCCTCTCATCACGGGGGCTTCTGGGAAATACAAAACAAGTCAGCCCGAGATTTGATGATGAAGTTAATAAAGTGTCAGACCCTCTCGGAGTTCGCGCTGCTTACGGTGACCTGCAAGATAGAGAGCATTATGAACAGCAGGCCTCTCACGAAGCTCACTGAGGATCCGGAAAACATGCTTCCACTCACCCCTAACCACTTGCTGCACGTGTACCAGTGCCAGGGTGTGAGCGGCAACTTCACTACCGCGGACGCTCTGAGACGAAAATGGCGTCAGGTGGAGCATTTGTCGGACGAGTTTTGGCGCGTGTGGACGCAGTCCTACCTGAAGGACCTACAGGTCCGGCAGAAGTGGACGGATGCAGAGAAGAATCTCAGGAAAGGCGAGCTGGTGTTGGAGATGAAGCCCAGCCAATACAGGATGACTTGGCCGATGGCGAGAATCTTAGACGTGTTTCCGGGACCGGACGGCCTGGTGCGATCCGTCCGAATCAAGACCGCTGACGGGATTTACGAGCGCCCAATTACCAAAATAATCAGGCTGGAGTTGGATGAATGAATCCGGAGATTCATGGTGGCCCGGTGTGAAGCGTTCGCGCTTGAGACGATTTCGTTAATTAATTAACGACAGAAGTAGTATTATATCCATGAGATTGTTTATGCTCCCTTAAGTAGTAACGCGATTATTGCGCAGTCCCTTCGAGAGAGACACATTTTTACGTAGCGTCATGGAGTTTTAGAATGTTATTTTCTGGATGTTATTCTCATTTTATAGCGATGTTAACGACAGGATATTTACATAAGACGTCACATTGGTGAGATATTTTATCATAGATTACGGATTACATGTAGATCGTGTATGACATATATGTTTACGCTCGTTTTACTTGATGTTTTTATGTTGTCAAGGTATATTTACACGTGTGCGCTGATGCTAAGATCTTGTCCCTTTAAATTTACAGTTGTACCGAAACGCACGAATAAATCTTTGATGAATTAAGAAGAATACTGTTCTTTTGCGTCGAGTCACGACAACGTCGTTATGTAAATTCAACGTTAGAGAAAATTTACGAAGAAAATAGTATGACGAGAACATTATCCGTGGGTCCATATTGACGAGTGTTAACATCTTGTTTAAACAGAATCGCAAGACGCTACAAATAATATTGACAGATGATTGGGTGATTTTAACCAGAAGCCTTTTATATGTCAGGATATATACGCTTGACTGGGACGCACATTCAGGAATGGTTTATGGTTCACCGCAAAAGTGGGGTCTAGGTAGCGCAAATATTTTTGACTGATTGACAATCGAGATATGCCGGGAACAGAATTAGGTCGTGATTAGGGCACAGGGCACAACAACCCCCGGGGGGGGGGGAGACTGGTGTTTAAAACTGACGCACCTGCTCCGCGCCAGGGCCTAGACCCTTAATCTTGTTAGGGCAAATATTGTCCGAAAAAGACACCCTTGATTGGGCAAAACTGCGCCATAAAACACCCTGAAAAAAGCTATCCTGGTTAGGGCAAAACCACCAGAAACGTACCCTATCCCGCGGAGACCTGGTGGTCAGCGGTAATAACGGTTTCCTGGGCCAGGCCCCATGTCGTACAGCTGACTTGAATTAGTTTTTGAATTACATCACATGAATACATTCAACAAACAATCTAGTCTCTCGGTTAGCTGATGGTTAGTATATATGAATACTTTTAGAATAAGCACGATCATTTCTAATGAGACATATCACAAAATGTTAGGCAGGTTTACATTTGCTATTAAGAGAATAATTTAGAACGATTATCTAACACACTAAGTTTCTACACCCCCACCCTCACATGATTGAAGATTGGGGTTAAGCGTGATCCATTTTTAGTATTTCCCTTATTGTCCATGATCTTTGATGCAAGGAACAGCTCAGGTCAAAGTAATTGATTGTGTATCATGTCTAATCATTATTATATTATCTGGATTAGGACTGACGAAGTAACTCCCGACTTGTACTAAAGTGAAGTTTGTTATAGAACATGTTGTGTAACATTTACACTCTACAACTATATGTATCGAACTGATTTCAATTAGCTAAGCATTAGGGTTCGAGATTCCCGCGAATAGATAACAGAGATAACTACTAATTAGCCATCGGTCATTGGAGATCCTAGAAGTCACATGTTAATTATCGGGCGCGCGCATAGTGTGTATGAGCTGCGTGTTAATCAACCGGAACGGTGCGTTTAAGATAATGACTAAACTGTGACAAGGGTTAGGTTAAGCGCATCTGAACATTGTAAACTATTCGTCACGACAAACATTAGTCTCTTCCATTAAACATGTGAATATATTTATAACAATGATAATATAAAAAGATCAGCAGAATTCCAACAACTAGGTGCAGAGCTAAACACTGAGTTACACGAGACCAACGTCATAATTTACTTCTCAGCGGTAAGTATATCAGACTTTCAGCAACTTAATTTATTCTATGTCATGATTCTGGTGAGATTGCCCAAGCATAGGTGAATGATCAGTGGCCACCCAGACTAAACTGACTAATGTGAATGTGAACATAAATGGTTAAATATGGTTTGCTCAAACACATCCTGATCACTTTTCTCTCAGTTTGCACACTTCTCAGGTGTCTCCTGCAGCTCCACTGAAGGCTTCCATTGAACTGAAAGATAACTTAATGTCAATAGAAATAAGGGATTTTAAACTCACAAAACAAAATGTGAATTTGATTACCTAAAACGTGCAGTTCTGATTTGTTGTCTTTGTCCGCTTTGGTAAGATTTGTAAAGCTTGTCTTGGCGGATCCCTTCATGGCAACAAA
>JAXGGS010177745.1:0-19211 GCA_035585475.1 Armandia brevis
CGGTAGTAAAATCAGCTTGTGATTGTTAATTTTGTGTTTGCAGATATTAAAAAACATGACAAGGAAGGCAGAGTGATTACGGCTGAGTTTGAAAAGTTCTACTTCGTGACTGCTTGTAAGTTAAGATTTGCTCTATAGCCGCTAGTAACGTTACCGTTTACTTTTTATCATGTTCCACATATCGTTACTATTTTTAAAAAATCTCAGATATTCCCAACTCTGGACGCGGTTTGCCCCGCCTGAAGTATCGCACTGAAGAGTGGGATCCAGATTTCCGCCAGTATCTCGTCGACCTGGACGCTAAAAAGCCAGTCATCATGTGTGGGGATCTCAACGTGGCTCATCTTGATATCGGTAAATAATACATTTATTGATGTGCTGACTGGTTACATACGCTGCTTCTCCGCCTTAGATTTAAAAACCGATTGAATTACTCGCACGACCTTACTACGTGTACATTTGTTCTGGTCTTTCAGATCTCGCGAATCCAAAATCGAATAAAAATAAAACTGCCGGTTTCACCGATGCCGAGAGAGAAGAGTTTGGAAATCTGCTCGATGAGGGTTTCATTGATTCGTTTAGAGAGCTCTACCCTGAAGAAACCAAAAAATATTCTTATTGGACGTATATGGCAAACGCACGTGGCAAAAACGTCGGATGGTGGGTAACTCTTTTGTTGCTTAGGAAAGCAAGATCCTTCTAATGCAAACCGTTGACTAGCCCTTAAAGTGCAATGGTGAACCATTTTTGGGTCCTTATTTGGAATGATTCTTGTAATCCAGAACCATTTTCAATTTTTTGCCTGTACATGAACATGGACTTAAAGGTCAAAAGTAGAGGTACGCCTTTCCCCAGTAAGCCTCAAAGTCGGCGATTTGCGTAATTTCCGAACCCTTACTTGATATAAATGACCGCTGTCGATTTTCCCCAGGCACTGACATCCGCTATTACCGTATTCTTTCAGGAGGCTGGACTACTTCGTGATCTCAAAGTCGCTGAAAGATAAACTTTGCGATAACGTCATGAGAACCAAGGTGATGGGGAGTGACCATTGCCCAATCACTTTGTTCATGCACATGTAAAAAGTCAGGGATATGCTTTTATCCGTCGTCAATCTCGGAGATGTTTACATCCTGATACAGACCAGAGGTGCTGTGGCTGCCTCCCTATTCATTCCATTAGGCAGCAAACAGAAGAATTAGCCATAGATTGTGCGTAAACTTGCACAGACATTACCACATAGAGTTTAAATCGACCAGTTTAATAGAAATGTTGTGACGTTGATAGTAACATGTACCCCAGTTTGTTTGATGCTCATGATGTGTTTTGATTCGTTACCTGCGGTTAATGGAGATTCTAGAATAAGTACATATAACTGTTTTGTATATTGTACCCAACTAGTAGAATAAACTGTAAGGAGACCTTTGGCATTTAAACATTTATTTTCCTAATATTTAAAGTCAATTCGTTGGTAACTTCAGAATTTATTCTCCGAAATTTAAGGAAGCTAACATACATTCTGTGTACACGTATATAGTAACCGGTTGATAGCAAAGCCGGTAACATCACAGAAAAAATAAGACCATTTAGAGAAAATGACCTATTTAGAGAATATCCGAAGATAACAAGTATTCTTATATGCGATAGTGATCATTTTTCAATGGCGTCGTACGAATCCTGCTCAGTTTTGTACAAATGTGCTGTTTCGAGCTGCTCTCTTTTACTCATCACTAAAATCCTCATCAGGAGATTGGCCAGAATAATCGCGAACAACTAAACAAGATGGAAATACAAATAGATGCGTGTGCCGTTAGCGTGTGAAGCTCTTCAAGAATGCGATGGGCGCATTGCACTTGTCTTTATTCATATGATAACATTATAAACTTGCTCACCTCAATCATTGCTACACCGAAAGCTAGAACACCGACAATTATCAAATTTTCCTTGAACATCTTGACTAACGAATGAATACATCCACGAGCATATATCTTGCTAATGATTTCATGAACCTGCAAGGAAACGTGTTTTGTCAATTTATGTACTATGCACTTGCATTAACAATTGCCTAAGGTGCTAATTGTTCTGTCAACTATATTCAACTAACAGGTTCGCTCCTTATTTGTTGTCCACAGAGAGTATTGGTTGAACGCCTACAACAAGACGGTGGCACTGAACACGCAAATTGTGACGGCGAAGAACAGTTGAAGGACAAATTGCTTTCCCAGTCCTCATAGCTTGCCGCTCCGCAACAAGTGAACTGAAGTGAATTATTAAGTTCATACATATTTCGATCATTGAAAAGATTTAACGAAATGGCCACCTAGAGATACTGGTTTCTGCTGTCGGACGCTTACGGTTGTCTGAATGTAATCCACCACGTCCTGTAAATCAGAGTTGTTCTGGTAAGATGCTATGGCGCCTTTCATGTAATCAGACATATGCACTTTTACCTGATTAACATAAACCGCTGCCAAAACACCGGCAATTATTTCAAGAAGAAACACCATCACGATCACAAAGCAATACTGAAAAAAACACACACACAAAAACAATTATTTTGTTGATGACAAACACATGTATCTGAGTTTAGTTGGGTTACTGTAAGAACCTTTCAACACGGTCAACTCATCATTGTGTCTCTACTTAAAATAATATATCTATATATAAATTAGCGCCTTACTATCTTAAGCAAACACAAATCTTCTCTCAAGGAGCCGATGCATCCAAAGAAGCTGACGATGAACATGATGATGCCAATGGACATGAAAAACACGGCAGGATCGGTTGTAAGGTCGCCCACTGCTCCAAGCTGCGCCTTCTCAAACCTGGCCCATATTCCAATTATCATCAAACATACTCCTCCAATCTGCAATATAATAGGCGATGATTCGACATCAGTATGCGTCATGATAGGTCAACATCAACGCTTTTTTATATTTACTTACCCATACTAGAAAGTTTATGACAAACAGGGAGTATTTTATCCAAAAAGCGCAATCACAGCCTTTTTCTTGCAGCGTCATATTTGAAACTGCGTATAAAATCTTCACCGGGAAAGCTTCACCATTTCATATCTCAGGAATCGTTGTATTCTTGCGTTTCTAAATATGTATCCTTAAATATGAACTAGGTATATAGGATTTTTACACCATCTGTGTTATTCTTCCACCTTACATTACATCCGCTTGGTTTCTTAATTGGTTTCAATTGAGGAGTTGTTGAGGCAAGAAAACCCTCCGATCCTACCAAAGAAAACTGATATCAAATCAATGAAAATCCATGATTTTAGAATATTTGGTACCACGATTTATCGAATTATTCATCTCAAGTCAGAATTGTGATGACAATACTGGATGATATTATTACATAGGAAGCAAGCGCAATGTATGAACTGCGATTGTCGCAGTTGCCAATGATCAATACTCAGTAAATATAGCATGGCGACTACTGCGATGTTAGAAGAATCAACATGTACAACACATATCTGCGGTAAATTAGATGCTGCAGCAAGATACATCTACTTTAGATAGGTGTATCGATTATTTGTTAACACGTGCTTTTATCAGACACTTACATATTAAGAATACTACCGGTATAAACTTGTGTGTCAGCCATGTTACCAAGTAGCCTCTCTCCATGGATTGTGCCAGAGATGGTAACGTTTTTCCTGGCAGTATTTAAACGGGAGAATATTGATTTTTCCAAAGGTTGGTTGGAGGTCTGGCTCAGCCAACGCATCGTATCACAAGCACACTGGGACCAGAGTTATCAGTAATCGCTATGCTCACAGATTGAAATATCGGTACTTGTTAAACTAAATGTAGAAGGCAGTACTATGACACACAGGGGAATCGGGTAGCGTATATGATGATAACCAACGGTCACTCACGTGTATCGTAGAATACGAAACTCCTATCATAAGTTATGATTGCATTTTAGTTCAACTAGACATGTGGATAAGTTTGATGATTTTATTATAAATCTATAATACAATTCAAGAGCGTCGACCTGAGTTTGGCAGTGCAAAAATATAGCATTTTCTTAATTATTACCACATTATTATATAAATCACTCCTGGTAATAACAAATTGTATTTCATTAGAAAATCCTGATCTCCACTCTAAATACAAGAGTAGGCTACTTAGAAGCGAGACAATATTGAAATCACGTTCTTACCTGTATCTATCAGTTCAGCTTACAACAACAAAACATGAGAAGCATGCATAAATAGAAACTGCAGTAGAGTGCAAAAAAACACACGCTACCAGACCAGGCAAGTGCAGCATTTACATTCACATTCACAAAAATGAAACTCAAAATTGGGCCATTTAATTAAATGACACACGAGTCATTAATGGCAAAATATTTCATCAGATTCGTTAAACAGTAATGGTAGTTCATACCAAATCGAGATCACGTAATTCGAATAATTCAACTGCACATACATCAAAAACTACCGGTACATGTAATATCAGGCATCAGGGATCAGGCTTACATATCTTAAATACGTGTACTTTAGAGGTGTGATATTATATTCAATATCGCCCGCTACAACAAAACTGGTTGACTATTATCAAATTCTAGTAAACATACATTGTACCTTATTAATGCAATAGTGCTGAACTTGATTATATTGATATTGGCAGTCAATAACTGATTTACATTTACAAATGTATCTTGAAATATAGTTAAATACACAAGTGCAATTTAATTTCATTGAGCATAAATATCAGGGAATTCTGTACAATGGAAGATACATCCATTGTCATACGGCATTCTGATATAGGATTATGTATATATCACACAGGCGACTATCCGGAGAGGGAGCCTTAGTCTCTTAGCATGGCCTTCGCTCTCGGCGTTAATCGGCGTACCCTTCCGCGACTAGATACTGTGGTTGTTTCCTCATCCCCATCGTCCTCCTCAGTCTCGTCATCTGAGTCTGACTGCTGCATGGCGAAGCCATAGTCATTATCACTTCCTTCCTCGTAGCGAACTGTCCTCCGACCTTGATTGCGCGTTGAACGGGACGCGTCCGCCGACATTTGCCGGTACTCATCGCGCATGCTTCTCTGTTTTGGCACTCTCCCGCTAGACCGTCGGCGTTCATCTTCGCGTGGGGGAGACACTACTTGGCGTTTGTTTTTAGGCCGTGTATTTGAGGCCCGCGCAGACCGAGTTCTCGCTGTGGGTGGCGGCTCATCGGCTTCGTAGTCCTCGGTGTCTGAGTCAGACTTTGAGCCCTCCTCCTCCTCCTCCTTACCACCACCCTTGTTCTCCTCCTCACTAGAGTCAGACGAGGAATCAGAATTGTCAGAGTCATTGTCGGAATCATCGTCATCAGAATCATCCTTTTCATCTTCGTCATCATCATCTTCGTCTTCTACCTTACTCCTTTTGGGCGGCGGTCGCCTGGATCGAGTTCCTTGACCGTTACTTTGTAAGGTAGATTTAGCTCGCGGAGATCTCCGTGTGCGAGGTGTGTCACTTTCGCTTTCCTCCTCACTGGTGGCAGATTGCTCCTCCTCTTCTGTTTCCTCTGAATCATAGTTCTTACGCTTGATGACGCCAGTTCGGCATCGGGTCGAGTATCCAGCGCTGTTTCCGTTGGTAATTTTTTTACCTGAAATCATAGTACAATATGTCGATACTGTGGGCCAAGCAAAAAAACGAACAGTCAGGCTTCCCGCGTGAAGCAGGACATCACACAAAGGGCCGAAAATAACAGCAGTAGCGGTTTTAAATCAGCCTTAACAGAAGTAAATACTAACTGGTTTTCTTTGGTGGAGGCTTTTTAGCACGTCGGGCAGATCTAGCGTTCCTGGTATTCAACCTGTCCACGTCAAATTCTGAATCCTCGCTGTCGTCTGAGTCACTGTCCGCATTCTTCCGCCGATCTTCATCGGAAGACACATGCTTTCTTTTCACGCCTGTTTTGTAATACAAACACAATTTGAATTATGTACTTGATCGGAGTCACTTTGGCTAAAATTAATTGTTGGCATTGGAGTGGTACGAATCCTGACTACCGGTATATATATACAATGTACAAGTATGGACTGTTCCACATCAAGGTTACATGCTTTTATGGTAGTTTTTTACTTCAAATATTGTATTTAACAATACTCAATATATGTGACACGTCGGCTAATAAAACTATTAATATAAATGAGAACAAAAAAACATGCACGACAACTCCACCAATCTTACCTCCTTTCTGAGGCCTAGATTGTGTTACTGCTGCAGCCATGTTACCTTGCGAACGGGTGGCACGACTGGATCCGGACGCTTGGGATGAAGAAGGTGTGGCTCCATTCAGGCGATGTCCGAGAGACTGGTTTCCTCGGGAGGAGTGCCTACTCCTCGAGGCGTTTATCTGAGAACTGGGAGGAGACACAATGCTAGACTTTTTCTTAAATCCAGGTGGTAGTCGGCCAGATTTTTCATATTTCTTGACAGACTTCCAATCGCTCAAAATGTCCTTGAAGTGATCCTCGAATATCGCGGACATCCTCAAGGTCATTGCGTATATCTAAAATTACAAAATCACATTACCCCAAATGCCCGGAGCAGATCTTTGGAATAAAAAGTCGACATCAATCTCATACACCTACCCTGGATTTCTTATTTGTGTTATACGCTTTAGAATTATTAAATATTAGTCGCATGTCCTTGCAGAATTCAACTGGACTATCATAGGCACCCACGTCTAATTGTTCTCGAACGGTTCCAAGATCCATAGGTGTGTCGATCGTTTCATAGTATTCCTGAGAAAAGTTAAATACGAGTCCAGCTATGCATCATAAATAACTGCAGAAAAACGCATATTGAAAGAACGTTTTCAAATAAGTAGGAGTTGTACTTACTGGGTAGTCTATGGGATCCACTGCACATCTGAAGGGATTAGCATCCTGACATTCAAAAACCATGTTGAGTAATAACTTACAATCTTGTTTCCACATGTTGGGGTCTAGCTTTTGCGGCTTGCTCTGCTTTCGTTTATTCTGACAGAAAATGAATAATAGAATAGATCATCATATATCAGTCCATGCTATTGAAATGAGTCGCCTAGAACACCCATCAGATGTTCTGGGGTTTTCATTACCTTTCGAGCGCTTTGACTAGTGGAAGGTTTTTCTACATCTACATCAGTATCACTTCCTTCCACAGCACGTGATGCTCCTGGCGTTATAGCAAAGTCAACGTCTTGGGTAAGCTCCGAGTAAATGTACATCGCATCTGTGCTGGTCGTGTCACTGAATGTAGTGAATAAAGAACATGGTTACGAAAACTTTTCACTGAAAGACAAGTGAGAGAAGTAAATAATCGGCGTAGCGGTATGCACCCCTAATAATTAAATGATAATTACCCAACGAATCGCAGACACAGCTCCGTGCACAGCCTTGCATATTTGACAATCTGACTATTTGGCTGATTGAACTTTTTTGCATTGGTTTCTACATAACGAACATCGAACTGGATGGAGGTAACTCGTCTGCAACAAAATATATTTCAAAGTAAACATACATGTAACTGTACATTTATCCTCTATCGAAAGCCCGCTAACCAATAGGCGATTATACAATGGAATCCTTGACATTACTGTACCTGTAGAATCTATTTTCAAGTCTGGCTTTTATCGTGCTTAAATCGGTCGGGTACTCTATCACCATTGCATACGACGGAAACGCACTTAAGTCCACAGGTGCTGAGAAATACTCAGCCATGGCCAGCTCCATGATCTGCTCCAGACCACGTGTTATTCTATCACACTCGGCATCTCGATCCCCAGACGGCCATTCGCATTCTTTAGGTTCATATTGTAAAGATCTGAGCTCATCGGGGGTAACCGGAATGCTTCCACCAATGCTGCTTGGTTTGTCTAAACGTGAAAATTTATGAGCACACGTATAGTGTGAAAAAATCGATTACATATTTAATGTATATGCTGTATTGCAGACAAAACTTACTGGTTTCATCAAGGGGTTCAAGATCCCACGGACTCATTTTCTCCACCTCACCATTGTCCCAGCTACAATATATAAAAAATGATCTTGTTAAATATATTATCTCATGAATTGATTCCTGTTTAATTTTAAGATTGCGTGAACGCTACTCACTGCACAGTGAAACACTGGAACATGCTGTCCGGGTACTCTTCCTGGAATGGTCCTTGTGATTCTATTTTCCCCATCCACCACGCGTCGTCTATTAACGATCTAAATCTATCGCCTAAAATAATGCATGTTACATGTAACTAGTCATCTCATTTAATAATCATTGGTTAAATGCCAATGACAAAATATCCTCATATATATGAAACGAGCACCGATATTGATATATCATAATCATGCTTAATAGATAACTTACCGACTTTCCATTCTCGCGTGCGAGCCATGTCGTATGTTTGTCCTAAAACTAAGAAGTCTATCACATCTGGCATGTCGTGGTATCTGTAAAATAAACCGATAATTTGTGAATACCTTTGGCTATGTCTAATGATAATAACTAGAAATGTTTACGACCAAGAAGGAATACCCACTTGATTGAGAAAGTGCCACCAGTCATTTTTCCTGTTTCGTGGTCGATAAATGCCAATTTCAAACACACTAATCTAGGAGGCCGAATTTCATATTTGATTCCGACAACTTTCACCAGTTCCTGTTCCTATTGATGTGATAGTAATACATATATGAATGACAATCACTATTCACAGACATAAATACTTTTTTATTATAAATCCTTAAATGCTAAAAACTTACCCGCAGCTGAGGTATTTTATGCCATGGTTGATTTTTGTTGACGTTGATGTCATAAACTTTTCTATTTTTAACAGCGTGGACGTACTGTTCGTGTCCTTGTCGGAAGTACACAACTTCATCTCCCATTTGTGGAAAGTATGGAGCCTTCCTCGGAATGGTAGCTGAAAGCCACTCCGGAGGTTTAAATTCTTCTGGAAGCTCTTGTAAGTCGGCTTTAGCGTCAAGCATTTTCTTTTGCTATAAAATGCATTTTATATACATGTATGTAAGATATGTTCACAACTGTCGACTATTTATAAATGATATATTTTCATATGAATTGGTAATATACTAGAATCAATATAGGCTTACTTGTCTTTCCCGCTTTGTTGAACGCTTAGGTGGTGCTTTGGCTTTTTTTGGTTTCGGTTCCCGTGAGCGTGTCGTTGCTGCCGACCTGCTAGGACCCGGCTGTTCGTCGTCTGAGTCTTTGTCTTCCTCCTCCTCCTCCTCCTCTTCTTCTTCTTCAGAGGAGCTGATTTTTCTCTTTTTTGGCTGCCTCTGAGATTGCCTTTTAGGTGGCTGTAGATTGACTCCTCCGCCGTCCTCTGCCCAATCCGAATACTCGCTGGACTCGCTCTGATCGCTGCTGTCTGAGTGCCACACATGCTCCTCCTCGTCGTGCACCTCCTCCTGGGTGCTCTGATTCGAGTCTTCCTCCTCCTCCGTGTCGTATAACGCTCGTGTAGTCAGACGGTTGCGGCCAGTTTCCTCCACGGGACCAGGCCTCGATCTGGAGCCTCTCGCTCGCTGACGCTTCCTGGTCCGCATGTAGCTACCAGAGTCACTGGAGTCTTCGGAATGAAGCAGCGGCTTCTTCTTGCGCTCTTTAACAAACACTTTGATTTCCTCATCGGCCATGTACAGTCTCACCTTTTGAAGCGTTCTAAAATAAAATTTTAAACCACTGTCTTTTAGTGTGTCACAGTATTGTCGCTTATATTTTAGAGCACATGTACAGTAGACCTACTAGATAACGCGGCTACGGGTGACAAGTTTAAAAATGGGTTATAGCGAGGTGACATGTATACCTGTACAATTGGCCCACGTTAAATATAAAAATAGAGAAACTAAACAGAGGGAGATTTCTGTAAAGCCTGAAAAGAAAACTCGATTGCACTCACTTTACGATAACAGGATCTAGTTCTCTGACCACGACTCTCCGGCTGAGAGCCACCAAGTCCGTGGCGTTTGCACGATGTGATACTGGGACATTTCCACTGGACTGACGCACTCCCTCCACATTACCACTTCTCCTCGGGCCTCTGGCTGACGGGGAAAGGGGACCGTCCGGACCTCGGCCCGAGGGTGACAAGGGACCTTCTGCTGCGCTCTCTCGCCGCCGCGGGGGTGGGAGTCTCTGTCCTCTTGCGGCAGCATCTCTCTCGTCCTGGGCTCTCTGCATGCGGGCGATCATCTCGTCGATGAGACCCGGCTCGCCTTCTTCTTGTACAGGTGGGGTTGGTGCGGGTGGTGGTGGAGGTGGCGGTGCCGGAGCAGGAGGCGGTGGTTGGGAAGGACCTGGCATTGGTTCTTCCACCACTGAGTCTCCAAGCACCTCGCGATTACCTGTAAATGTAACGTGATTACAATTATCTCAATAATTTTATGCTTAATATGACTTAAGGTGTAAGGCTTCAATTGATTAAAGTACGTGATTAACGGAAGTGCATAAGCTTATTCCTACCACTGGGTGTCACGCCCATCTCAGGAACTAGTGAGATCGTTGATGCCCTCTCTCTACCTGGCACTAATCTTTGATACTTGGATGGATGGGGGTTTCCGTCAATATCAACGAGGAATGGTGGCGGCATTAAGTGTGGAGGTTGCTGAGTCTGCTCATCCAGCACGTAACTGTTCGCATCCCTAATCAGTGGACGGTAGTCAGTGTGGAAAAACATCTCTTCTGGAAGCTGGCAGTGAAAAAAACCGACGGTGATTACTCTGTTAAAATAATCATGACAATACTGAATCATTCACTTATACATTGAGACCATCCAAAAATGTCCCTTACTTTTTTATACTTGTCGGCTGATCCGAAACCAAAGTATCTCAAGAACCCATGCGAGTCGGTGGCAGCAAAACTCTGACCGTCTGGTGCCCATTTAGTATCGAACACAGCACCATGGCCTTGTCCTTGGATCTGTGAATAATTGTAAACATAAGATGAACCAATAATCACACAAAAATGATTTGAAATCTGCATAATGCGTTCGATCACTGGATTAAAACTCACATTATTGTAATGAGTTTTGATGATTGTGCCATCGGAGAGGTCCCACAAGTTGATGCGGCCATCGTGTCCAGCTGTGAGCAGTATACGCGAATCGACGGGGTTTGCTTCAATGACGAACACCTCATCTTCGTGTCCCTAAAATCCATCAACATTTTATCTTATAAATCCCGTATGTGACATGTTCGAAATATGTTTCTGCTTTTGTATAAACTGTGTAACAGCTTGACCAATGTTTGCGAGTCTGATAAGCATTATTATTACGGATTAAAGGCACCACAGATACACTTACGGTGAGATTATATACGAGAGAACCGGAACAGGAGTCCCACACTTTCACTGACAAATCAGTTACAGCTGTAATTGCGAATCTGTCATCAGTTGTCCATCCAACCATGGTTACTTTTAATTTAGCTCCACGATCTTCTGGTAGAACATTGGAAGACCTATTCAAAAGTAAACATATTTAGTACAGTGCTTGTAAGTGCAGGTGGTAAATCGACAGAAGCGTTTGACACATGAAAGCTAGTGCATTTCCAACTTACCCAGTTAATTTTTGGTTTAAATTCAGCACAATTGCTTTCCATTCTTGTCGCTCATACCGCCAGATTCGAGCAGTCCCGTCTTTGCTCCCACTGATAAACCTGTAGGTAAAGAAATCACCTTGATAATAAATTCACTCTATATGATGAAATAAATTAGCGGTAATTGTGCACTCAGTTCAAACACACCACAATAACTATGTGAGGTATCACTTACTTAAGACACTTGTTCGCATACTGTATGCTGTCTACTCTATCAGAATGTGACTCCAACTCTCCGATTTTCTCCCAGGCACCACCCGTGAAACAATACACTCTCAGCACGTGATCCGAACTCCCGGTGGCAAGAAATACTCCTCCTGTAACATATTTCATTAGCCTTGCTATATATGTGCATTTGTGGAACGATGTGTCATTTCTGATATTAGAACACATGATGACACTGACCTGGACTGAACGATGAGCACAACATCTGAGCACCAGCACGTGACCGTTCAATAAACTTGATGGGCTTTTGACTGCAACAACGAAATCAAAAGACGTATGATTTACCTTCAAAATATGACAATAGCTTATTTTGAAATAACCTCTGTCACATTAGAACTGTGTTTGAAATTACATACCCGAATTTATTGCTCTGAACCTGGTAATGCCAGAAACAAACACAACCATCTGCGCCCGTAGACAACAGATATCGATGATCTCCGCGCACATATGGACAGAACTGGTGTAAAGTAAAACATTATTAAATGATGTTAACACACTTCATAATCAAAATTTGTTCCTGATAAATATAAGCTGGTGTTAATTGGTACCTGGAGTGATGTTATCATGCCAGTGTGGCCATGGAGAACAGCTACAGGGGATGTTGTGGCGAGACACCAAACACGGATTAACTTGTCACAGCTACCCACTGCAAGAATTGTGTTCTCGTAGTTTACAGCCATATCCGTAATTTCAGCTGCGTGCCCGCGGAGTGTCGCAAGCAATCTACCAGTTACAGAGCTCCAAATTTTTACCAAGTTATCATCGGCGCCCTATTACACAGAAAGGAAGATATGTCTCATTCCAGAACGTTGTAAATGTTATCGAACAGGAGTAAGATCGTATATTTTCATATTTAATGTGGCTTATTTCGGAGCGATTCTGAAATGTTCCATTTAAGCGAACAATTCCTACCGTGAAGATGTGTTGTCCAGTTCTGTCGAACATGACGCAATATACAGCCGATAAGTGTCCCAAAGATCGAGATAACAGCACATTTTTGTTGTACATTTTTGTTGGAAAAACATGATCAAATCGGCCGACTCCCGACAAATTCCTGCCGTCTATCACATTCGCTGAAAAATGAAATTTACTGTAGTAAAAGGACGGCATCGGCACACAGTAGCAGTAATTACAATAACAAGTTTATCGAGCAATAAATCTTTCAGATTTCCCTCGATGATTGACATTTAGAACTAAATATAATCCTGTGTCCGATCAGTACAAAGATTTCTATCACTTACCAAAATTGGGGACTGGTGAGAGGTTATGTGGTGGAGCTAATGGTCGTCCATGACAAGTTGCTGCGTGTATATTTCCAGACCACTGAATGAATCGAACATCTGAAATGGTAAATACCGAGTAGATATATTTTATCATAAAAATGGTGAATCAATTTTAAGTGTGAAATTACAAACAGACACGTTATGTTGCTGCTCTCACGTTACCGGACAGCATCAAATAGCTATTTTAGGTTTCTCTATTTCATACAATTTGAACGAACTTCCAATTAAGCTATATTTGAATGTGTGAGACTATATACAAGAATTCGCGACACTGACAATGAGAAAATGATGATCAATGACGTATGTTGTTAGAATATGACATGAATTGTTAAAGTATGTGCAGCAGCTTAATGTCATCATAAGTTTAAAGAGTTCATACATGTGCATGTACAATGTACTTAATATTTTAGTGAAATGTTGGAACTCAACAATGTGAATTTTTAATCACATATACTGGGGGTGGGGTTATGGGACTGTCGCAAGATATGAATTGATGTAACAATACAGCTGCCAGAGTGACGATTTAATGCGATTAGGTAAAAGGGTGAACACGGTAAAGCGAGAGAAAAGCAAACAAGTCGCGCTCTCGTTTATTAGCTCCAGTCACACAATTTAGACAATTCCTGGTCTAACATCGACCTAGTCATATCTAACCATTTACATCGTTCACGGTATAAACGCTACGAGCAATATCTGTCTACTCAACCTATCAGTTTTAAATTAATACCAACGGGCACTCAATGGGTTACGAGCTGTGCCAATTTACTTGAATAACGGTTAATCATTACATTTTTATTCTGAAATTCTCACAGATAATAGTGATCGAATATTTCTTGATTATCTTACAATACACAGCCTAAACTATCTGATAGAGCTGGATATATAAGACTAGCTTTAAGAAGACAACATATAAAATCATGTATAGTCTTTCACTCCACGATGACGGCAGTCATACGTCAGTTAGACACAAACACATATAGAGTGTAAATATGATCGCTGATGGCACGAGGTGAGGAGAATGCTCACATGCATTCAGAGACTAAGCAGAGGTATAAAGTATATAACTTCTAGCTCTCTCTATACCAACCTCGACCTGCTTTCCACCATGGAATCAACACAGCAGGAAAGAGAAATAATGATACATTAAATTACATTGCATGTTTCAAGCAATGCCATTTTTTGTACGGGTAATTACAATTAATACTTTCAATTGTTAAACATTATAGTGCAGTCACATTAATACCATGTACGCTTTCTCGTTTACATTTTGGAAGTTGTTTATTGACTATTGACTGAAAAAATCGTCTGAACTTAGTCACACCACAAATATTTGTTAATAACATCTTAGTAACGAGTCACTTTTTGAACAGAGATGTAATTTTCTTTCAAAGCCATTACCTTCCTGTGTCCTCAGTGCTGACTGCCTTCCAGCTCCTAGCATGGACACCACACCTGCTACACTGGGTTTTACCTCCTTGTCTAAAAGTGGACATATTCTTTCGCATATCTTCAAAACGTGGTCAGGAGCTATGTGTCTGTATAAATCAACCTATATGAAAAAACGAAAATAACACACTGTAAAAGAGAAATGACGTTCCTTGGGATTCATAAATAGATTGGAGAGGTAAGTGTGATTGTCTCTATTTTATAATTTAGGGTGCAGTTCTATCGTACTTGGCATCTTGCAAATCTACAAGCGAGAACACCCTGAACAGGTCATGAAGTATTTAAGTACCGGTAAGTACGGTTATTTATGTAATAGCATTTCTTTCAAATAGGTAAATGGTTGATAACGAAGCGATTGAATATACTCAGAATGTGAATTCATTTTCCCCATCTCATTTCTTATGGCCTCATCATTGCAAAACCTTATCACGAGTACTTCGGTCTAGATCAGTGTTAAGCTTGCAAAGCCTGACTTGCGCACCGCTGCTCAGCTGTCAGCGAGCTGTGTATTCTCTTCGTTCATATTTCATGAGCTCAGACCAGGGTATGGTTCTCAGCCAATCATGCTCCTTCTATAAATAGCTCCAACCATGCTGGCAGTCGCCCAGCACAAGGCGCTCGCTTATGCTGGCAACGCTCTGATTGGTTAGAACTGACCCCTGCCTGTGACATCATCAGTGCCCAAGGCAGGTACTTTGATATGTTAATTTTGTACAAATTTTCACATTTTCCTAACCAAATACCACAAAACTGTCAAAATATGTTATATACATATATTACATTTTTGGAATCCCCAGGACGAGAGCAACACGATGATCAACATTTTGAAAAATGTCAATTTTCATCACATTTGACCATCTAGCTTAATTCCTAGAACTAGGACACGAATCAGCAACTTTTTATTCTCTTACCAAGTTCTGATAACTTCTGAAATGTTCCTTCCCTTCCCAGTCAATTCTCTTCAATAGAAGCTGTAAAAAGTGGTGACAGTTGGTGTAAATGTTGCCTTGGATACTAACCTTCAAAATGAGCCATCGACCGGCAAAATCGAGTTTATACTATTCCTTAATAATCCAATTTTACAAATATAAACATTAATCTACTACAAAACCACTCGTTTTGGAGCACAAGGCTCAAATTGAAGTAAGATTCACAGACCTTGTTTTCCACCAATTCTTCCTTGAGAACCTGTGAACAAACGAAAATTTGGTCAGACACGGAAGGCTAGGTGGTCATATATGTTAAATCGGATAGCTACACACCTCAGCTGCCCTGGAACACGGTCCATTTGATAAAAACTTGGCGATTAAAAAGTACAATTCTGAAAGAAAACAAACACGATTGAGGAACATGTGGAATTTCTTGTCAGACACATCGGCATACGTTGAGAAGGAAAATCACCAACCTATCTCCAACTGAGACACATTCCGTTCCGCACCTGGGCCCTGTGACATCTTGGACAATGTAAATTTGTCACCGGGCGTCAAAGACTATCCATTAAAAGATGAAAAATCCGCGTTTAGAATGTCGCCATTTCATGGTATTCTCCGACCATCGATTTCCGAATCGACATTTGAATCGTATCACTCAACAGCGAGGTATCTCACCATCACAGAAAATAGTACAAGGTCACTTATTAAAATATCTAAATAATTCTCGTTACGTTCTGATGAAGTATTCTTCTGTGCACTTTTAAAAATAATACAAGTCGCACTTAAATCATTTAGAGGCGATTAGATTTAGATGCCTTGAATTTGTGAAATATTGTATCCTTACGATCACGGCTGCAAGAACCTGCCAATAAAGTAGATCCGGTACACGTAATGACGTCACAAGGGGATTCCGTGGTGAATCCACAAGACAGGTTGGGGAAGCCTCAGAAGGCCAGAAGCATCAGCCGTCCTAAAATTGGATGATTTACCCCTTTAGGACTGCTTTAATTCATAGAATTTGTATCAGACAACCAATGGTTGATCAAAGGAATCAAAAGGTCAGTCATAATTTGTTATAAACATCTAAAGTTAAACCCCAACGTACTTGCAGAACTATAGTTGACGTGTCAATGTTGAAGCATAGGCCCATACACACATGTACACAAGTATAGGACTCGAAGTGACGTGCATTCACTTGGTCATGCAGGGTGTACTTCTACAAGAGTGCTAGCATCTTTTGAATTGATAAGAGTGTGTATTAAGAGACGACGTTGCTGCTGCATCGAAATACAGCCACTTAATTGAGTACCTCATCATGTAACATTCTGACGTGTTAAGGAGGGGACCTGAGGTCAAGATTATGTGCAGTAGACTGGGCCCAATGGAGGTGTATCATCCTGATATACCGGTGCATGAACTTGCATGATGCAACATGGAACTTGTACAATGTACATGCATTTATATCATAACTGCCCTAGAACCTTTTATAGAGACTGCATTGTACGTTTCAGTGATCAGGCAATTTTAGGCTAACGGTAGTAATTATGTTCATGTACAATATAGTCGCACTGGTATACATGGGTTTATTCCTCTATTATTTTATAATGGTTTTATACACATGAATGTATAGATATTCTGATTATTTACTTCAGCATTCAGCATGTCTTGGATAACTGAAACAGAGAATAAGTCGTGGGGTCAGAAACTTGTCTGTAGAATATTGATGCAGGGACCCATTCCTCACCATGTTGCGTTCATAATGGATGGAAACCGGCGCTATGCCACTAAGAATAGTTTGGACCGAGCAGTTGGTCACTTACATGGATTCGAAAGGCTAGCTCACGTAGGTCATCATATATCTTTGCATGAAAATATTGTCTAATTTCCACATATTCTTACATTCTTGGCCGATAATAAGTTTCATTTAATATGCAAATCATGTTGTTAATTTTTCAGACCCTAGAGTGGTGCCTAGATCTGGGAATAAACGAGGTGACTGTCTACGCTTTTAGCATTGAAAATTTTAAAAGATCGAAAGAAGAAGTAGATGGTCTAATGGAACTTGCCAGACAGAAATTTGCAAGACTGATGCAGGACAAGTATGTCAACTTTAACTAAATCTATTTACCAGTATAGTGTCGTATCCCGGTATGTTTATCCTGATATCGATCATGTCCACGAAGTTCATATACCGGTATCGAATAAAATTAATTAAACTTTCAATATGAAATATTTCAATTCCAATATTTTGTTTTGTATTTTTCAGGGAACTAATTCACAAACATGGAGTACGATTTAGAGTTCTCGGTAATATATCCCTTCTGCCTATCGACATACAGCAAATCATTGCAGAGGGGGTGGAAATGACGAAAAATAACAACAGGTATATATTCGTTTACATCTGGATGAGAACTGAGGTGCTATGTCATCCATAACTTTGATTTCTTTTTTATTGTGTGATATTCTATCCACTGGCGTGTTTTCTTCCAGAGCTTTCCTGAATGTGTGTTTTTCATACACATCAAGAGATGAAATGTGCAGTGCTATAAAAGACGTAGCCGATGGAGTAAAGCTTGGTTTAATTAGAGACAGGTAAACCACATAATACGCTACCCCCTCATTGTTACCGTTTGCTACTATCACTCGAGCCGACTGTAACACTGATTCTTTTATATATGTGTTTCACAGTGACATATCTGAAGAACTCCTGGATAAATGTATGTATGGGAGTGGAGATCCAGATCTTCTAGTCCGCACATCAGGCGAGGTGCGACTCAGCGACTTTCTCCTCTGGCAGGTAAGGACAACTGTTTCTCAATTTTAGCCACGGATTGTGCCTAGTTGTTTTTCATAGGCACCTATCTTTTAACACAGGGTAGTAGTGTTGCGCTTGTTTATTTCAGAGCACGCATTCCGTATTGTCCTTCATGCCTGTTTTATGGCCTGAGTTTAGTATATGGCATCTGTATGCTGGTGTGTTACATTACCAACAGCATCACAAGGAAGTCCAGGTATTATAATTTGTCAAAATGTTGAAACAGCAGACTTTCATGCACGTTGCCCGAAACTGACATGTATCAATAAAAGAGCACTGGTCTAGTTTATGTTTTCCATCCCATAGGAGGCCAAAGATGATCACGCGTTTGACTTGGAACACTTGCAGCATGAATCAGACTATCAGTGTGTTTTAAAAGAAATTGAAATAGATAAGCAGGATGAAATTGTTCAAAATTCAGATTCACTCCAGACAAGAATTAAACGATATGCTCAAGACAGAGAAAGTAGGATCCAGAAGTTTCTATTACATTTACAAACAAAGAAAGACACATTTATAGAGAATTTGTTGAAGAGTAAAGCCAGTGCATCTGTTTGCACGTAAATTAATGTTAGACAGTCATTATTTATCCAATATGTTGTGAAATTATGATCGCGTATTCACTGTGAAAGAATGTCCAATTTATAATTACATGTACATGTACTAATGTATAACTCGAGATTTGAAAGTTATTTAGATGAATGGTAGGGTGTGCTTGGAATGACGTAAAAAAAGAATGTTTTCATTCTCCCCACTTTTTAACATGAATGTACGCGCAGTACATCACGTTATGTACCGAAATACATGTACATGTACCATATATACTCGCGTATAAACTGCAGTATTTACGAAGAACAGGGGGGGGGGGGGGGGGGGATCGGCCCCACGGGTT
>JAXGGS010177745.1:45018-65529 GCA_035585475.1 Armandia brevis
AAGGACATCCCCATTCCTCCTATTCCCGTTGCTATGGCGGTGGCGGTAGTCCTCTGGCTGGCTGGAAACCAAACAGCCGACACCAAGGGTGGACCACCCATGGCGAAAGGTCCTGCCAAACCACAGAACAGTTGCCCTATCCAGGTCAGACTGAAGTATTAAGGGAAGAATTCTGACATGAGGCATGGTTACGTATTGGCTCATAGACACATTAGAGATTGAGTAGAACAGATCGTTCACCTGGTAAGGAGCGGAGGAGATGCTGGTATGCACCTTAAGGCGGTTCCAATCAGCATCATTCCAGCCGTATAAATCCCCGCCCAACGCAGCCCCTTAGTATCCATCAACCATGAGACGAAGGGAGCTGAGATTAGGTAAGCCAGACCTCCGCAACTGGTCATCAAGGTTAATACAGTATCGCCCCAGCCGTAGGCGCGTTCCGCGGACATCGCCAGCGGCGCCCAGGTATTCCACAGAGCACCTTGCGAGAAGGTGATCACAGAAAAAAGGGCTAGTATGTACCATCGTCGCTTATACACGTGTATGTCTCTAACGTTACGAGGTAGTGAGAATGTCTTGTTACTGTCGGTGACACCGGGCGTCTCACTTCCTGGAATCAACTGGGTGTACTCGGAGGCCCCTTCATCGCTCGTGACGTCATCAGCGATGACGTATGCTGAGGTTTGCAACCCGCTGACGGCCATGGCGAATATTCAATGCTTCTCAGCGCTCATACATATTTCTGCCATGTTTTTTTACTTGGATTTATAGCTATGATGGCTTACAAATAGGGAGGGTCATACCAATAGCCATACGTTCGTGATAGATTACCCTAATATCTACCATTTCCACATTCGTTGTGGTTGTTGTTGAAGAGAGAAACAGTTCTTGTTCACATGTCAGCACGAAACGATGTACCAAATAAACTTTACCCGTCCAATCACATAACTCTAATTTGCAGCGACATGACACACAAGCAGACAAATTTGCCATTATACAGCCTATCACATTGTTAATACATCACCAGCTATCCTAGTAGAGTAACTAATATAGTCCGGATAATAAACAACACTGAAATCCAATAATGCCCCTGGTATCCTGCAGTGGTTAATAATTAATCTCTATGCACGCAATCTAGGACACGAGTGCGTAGTAACCATTTTAGTAAGTATCCCAGGTACCATGCCATCGATAATATCGTTTCTCTGTGCATTAAATAACGATTTCGAACAACTGTCGTCTGCCCTTAATGGTAATAATATTCGAGATATCACGTGATGCACATGTACAAAACTACGCAGTATATAGTGAGTGTCACATGACCAGCGAAGTTCGTTTACACATGACGGATTTTCCCTTTAAATCCATAAGCGGCAACTTTAAAATGGTGTTCAGGGTTAGAAAGTGATTGCCCACTAATAGGCTCAGTACAACTTTTAATAACTACCGTATGTTCAGCAGGGTTTTCCAGCTCTAGGAGTCATTTATTATGTCAACAGACGATTTCAACAAATTGTTGCACGAAAGCTTAAACTCGTGTAATGTAACCAATACATAAAAAGTATGAACGTATCATGCATTCTATTACATATTTCCAAAAGAATAAAGAGATGCCACTTTATTTACGTCTAAAATCAAATCATTATAAACTCAGACACAACAACTGATATTCTGTACGTTGGGCCGTGCATGTTGTCCTTCTTCAATCACCAATTTTAATTGTTTTGGGTCTATCTTTTTTATTTTCCAATTATAAGCTGTAATTCCTGCAAGGTTTACCACTTTGCGCAAACACAGTATAACTTGGCGTCCGACTGAGTTGGGAACTGTAGAATTTCGGTTAATTTATGCGCGTTCGTGACAGAATTGATGAATTGATATCGTGTATTTCCGAGGGGAATGGGGAGACACAAACACAACCCCATTAGAAGTGTTTGGAGAGCCATCACGGGTCTCTGGTCGCCGACACCACGCTGCCAGAGGAGCGGCTCACCAATCTCTTTCGACCCGGAAAACTTCACAAATATCAGCTTGCTCCCCTGTGAATGAAATGAGCGGAGCATCTGTGAGTAATTGTGGTCCTGTGGGGCGCATCATTAAGGTGTGACCCTAACACCCTCATCCCTAAGTTTACCCCCGGGTAGCAGCGGTATATCGATACGTATTCTTCAAGCCACTAGGTCTCTCTCTCTCTCTCTACCATGGGCACTGGTAAGTCTTTCTTCAGCCGCCCAATTTTACTTCAATTCGAAACAGAGGCAAAATCTGGTAAACTGAAAAGAACGTTTCATTAGTTTAGGGGACCAAACATGAACTAGGTTGACGTCGGCACAGCCGCTTTCTGATTTAGGCAGATGAAGGTAAAGCCCCCCTGAGATGCCATTCTGCATCCCAATGGCACGAGCAACTCCCAAGGGCTCCCGTGTGGACTTATTTAGATCTAACTTACAGCGTGTACCCCTGAAAAAACAAGGCGCCAGGCAATAATTTAGTCGCCATGACGGCGATCAAGATTACATTTTAACCAATCTCACCGAGTCCTATCGGCAGAAAAATCAAGGTTTTACCCAATTATTTCCTATCGCCTCCCGCCATTCCGTTGTGTAACATCACGAGCGGGAAGTGCGAGCATCCATATTCATCTCAACTTAAGCGTTGAAGGAGTGGGCTCTCTAGCTGCTCTCAATGGGTTCATCCTTCAACCCTTCACCTTGTAGCTGTCTCGGACGCTGAAGAAGCCCTCTCCTGCGCGACACTCGGTTTGATTGATGATCTCGGAGCACAGAGAACTGTGACAGCATATAAGTCAGCGCCGACATAGCGTCAACATCCGGTGTTCTCCGGGCGACATTCACAACAGACGACGCGGCCTCAGTGATGCTAAGTGATGTACATGTGATCTCTTTTCAAGTGCGACGAACTGCCGGACAAAAACGTTACTGGGGAAGCGCTTCCGACTCCGTCCTCGCAGGAAGAGCGTTCTTGGAGGGCCCATCATTTTCAGAATCACCATTCACTGCTTTTAGTCCGCTAATTACAGGAGAAGGGGTGAAAAGCGCCCACATAAAACGTCACAGATCGGATTTAGAATTATCTGTGTACACATACAGGTGATCATGATCGTGGCTCACATTTATTTTTGTAAGGAATTACCGGCCTTGGTAAGAAACATGTGGTAACAGCGGGAACCCAAAGTAAATAACAGATGAACCAACGTTAGCCGAACATGTTGCGGGGAGGAGAACGTGTTACTATACAGAAATGATTCTTTGACATATAGAAGGTCTTTTGAAAACCAGCAAGAAAAAAAGTTTGAACAACATGATTTCATGTGCAGATGACTTGTATATATCAATCTTGTATTATTGCTAGAGCATGTTTTTAAGATCAATTTCTTTCACACTAAAACTATGTTATATATTATTGATAAGATGCATGGCTGTAAACCCTTCATTCTGATTCAGCCTTGGTTCGTGCGCTCTCTCTTATTGAGGTCATCTCGATGCCAGTCCATCAATAGGTTTATATTACGTACGATATCACCATGGGAGAACAGCAGTAATTTGTAAGCCCAGTCCTAGGAGATGACCAAAACCAGAATTAGCCGAATAACCGGACAAATTCGGCTTCGCAGTCATACGATCCTGGATGAATTAGGCTTTCTGTTAAATTTATCTGTCTCGTTCAGCTGAGCAATGCTCTTTGATGAATCGGCCATGCTCGACAATGTGGAGCAAACGGATGTTATTTCCTGCCATTGGAAGTAAAAACGAGAACATACGATTTCCAGCGACGGCAATAATCGTAAATTTCAATTAATGATATGCCCATATGACTGCGAATATAATAACGCTATGAGTATCTCTCGTGACTGGGCGATTTAATGCTAAATAATACTTGGGTGGGGCCATTCACTCGCCGCTTCTGGGGAATATATCAGGGCGAGTATTTTGACGTTTAATCAGTTTTTATCTCATTTGTCCTTGGTGATCACCGTGACCAGACGCTGGAAATGGCTGCGCATTGTACCCGGACAAATAAAGCCGAAGATAACTAAAACCGTGCCATACCGAAAATATGATCAGTTTAGTGGTGAGAATCGCCAGGTTTGGTACCGGGTATAATTGAATCGTTTCTCTACTATATGGAGGGCAATGGTCGTTTATTTTACAGCTGGTTCGCATTAGTGTGATATACAAGTTATTCATTAGGTGCAAAAAGGGCGATATACACTTCTTTCTGTTGTCTGCCACGGCCATACATATCCGGAAAACTGCTTATGAAAAGGTATAAATAGAATGTTTGTACGTTTTATGTTTGCCTATTGTCTGAAGCGAGTGTTTGTTTATCTGTTTATAGGGCGAGCGTCTGACGAGCAGACGGGAGTGTGAAAACCCGCGCCAAGCTGAAATCCCCCTGTGCCGTGGCCTCCTTTATTAATTCAATAGCGACTCCCAGGACCACTTTGTTCCGATGAAAGTTTGAATCTAAAGTAGACGTCTTAAAGGCCCCCGCGCCCGAAACCTGCCAGCGTGAGGTCTCATAAGACACGTGGCGGGTCGGCCATCAGTCGGTGTGACAGAGGACAGAGGCATCTGAGCCACATCCGGGGCCCACAGAGTAAGGGAGACTCGCGCTAATCACAAGGTAGACGGACATGGAGTGGCTCTCGTCGCAGTCAACCCCGTCTTACCGCGCCGTGACCCGGCATATTTAATTAAAGGCCAGCGCTGGGAAACAACAGGAAATTCCGTGCGAAAACTTGCAGAAACAAGGAAATAGGACAAAATGACAGACAATCTGCGAGAAGAAATCTTTTGATGTGTTTTTTGAACGCCTGCATTTGATTAAAAGGGTTACCTGTAATGATAAGATGTGTTCAGGATTACAAGATCTGCTTAGCCTCAGAAGTAATCATTGTTTTTTTATGATGTTCTGAGATTTTGGTATAAGATTCACGGTATTCAGTCTGGTAAACATGTCCTTCAATCATTCCTTTGTTAAATACAACGTGCGGCTTTCAACTTTTTTTCTTTTGCCTCGTTGCAATCTGAAAGACAACTGATCTCCGATGTGATTGAAATATATATTTTGTCGCCATTTATCATTGGAAAAAGGTGCGTTTGCCATGGACGCATATCCGTTTTAAGGGCGTCTATCAGGTACGCAATTTCCTAATACGATTCCTTAAAAGTGTTTTCTGCCATGTGCAGGACGATAAGTAGCCACTGGCTTCTGCCATAACCATTCTTCTACTGTATCTCTTTGATTTCCGCTTATGTGAAAAAGAAATCCCACGAAGAGTTCGTACTCAAGTCTAAACTTAGTGCATCCGATTTAAGCGTTATCATGTTGACATAGATTGTCTGGTTACGTTAACCTACTTTAATAAAAATAGATCATGGGGTGATTTTCCAGTTACAGTAAGAGTGGGCGGTGGCCTTCAGGTGTCCTGCTGGGGGCGTGTCCTTAACATTACGTGCATTCGTGAACCCCTTCGTGGTATTTGAGTCTGACGCAGTTGCCGAGAGAAAATGAAAACGGCTTCAAAACAAAACATTGGATTTCGCACAATTTTCATTTCCGAGTTAATCAAGTCTCGCAGGCAACAAATCACACCAACTACATTGATTTGTTTCAGAATTTGTCGAATAGGATACACGTGGATTCCTAGGATTGTGCCAATTTTGTCAGCGATGCTGTTAATGAGATGTGATTCATATACGCTTTGGTTTTCATTATAGAGAGGCGTGGTGATTGTAGTGGGCTGATGAACCCAATCCCACGCACGTAAAAGCAATCAAAATTGGATACGTTACCTGATATTCTCAGGAGGTTTATTGCAGATATCCTTGAACCACGTCAATGTAGACAGTCATACATTTATAAGCGTGCATTTTATCAATTTCCAATTTAGCACTGTAAACGTTCTCCACATGTGTTTTAGCTGGTGTTGGCCGCCAAGCTTCATCTTCAAAATGTACTATGTTCTGCGCAAGGAGATTCAATTAGTTTAATCTCTGCTGCCACATGCATTCTCGTGTTTCCTAACCAATTAGAACATTCAGAAGTTTTGGTAGATGTAATAATGAATTTCCCAGAATTTTCGTGAATCATTTCAAGAAGATTCCCCATATTAGACCTACACTTAATTCCCATTGTCTCTGATGACGTTTGAATTCGGCATGTTTCCCAAGTTTTCTTAGAACCTTCATATGAACATTACAGGAAGCAGCCAATTGAACAAGTATATATATGTATATATCCTTATACAATTCCCCGTGGATCCAATTCACTCAATTCTGAGATGCAGGAGTCGCTAATCAAGACAGGCGTCCTCGGAAACCAGACCACCCGTAAATCCGATTAAGTGACCCAGAGTTTAATATGTCAATATACAGAATAAATGTGAAATAAATCAGTTCATTAATCCCTCGTGACTCCCACTTCGAACTATCAATTGCAGCTGTAACGGGCACAAAGGACATTCTGATAGGTTGTCAAGGCTTCCGAGTGCGCAACAAAACAGTTTCTAGTAGTACAGAGCCTTGTCAATTGCATCTGTCGTCACCGGAAGAAACCCGACTCGTGCTCGTAATCTCGGAAATATCGCTCGTGTCAGGTGTTATTGGTGCAATCCGGTCATCGCTTTCGCCCGACTCAAGACTCAAGTGACACACACGTTGCTCGGCCAACAGAGTTGTGTCTCAGACCCCCCGTGTATGACAGAGCACCGAGTGAGCAAGTCAACTGGAGCAAGGCTGCAGTTACTCGTGTTTATTACGCGGTAATAGCCCAGAGGCCATGCATAGTATCACCCAAATACCAGTAAATGGCGGGACCCGTGCGAGAACACACCCGCCGACTACGCTGCCCTTTAGAGAAACCAAGTCGCCGTCAAGTTAGCGCCGCATCTCATCATAAATCACCACCCCGCGTCATTTAACTCTACCTCTCTACCCGCTCCGCCAGCGTCGGGCTTTTGTGGACCCTATTGAGAAATCAGACGATGGCTTGAATTGGGACATGGCGGGAAATAAAGTGAGCAGGCGTGAGGTCGTTGCTTGCGGTTATTTTACCTGCTGCTCCTGCGATTGCTGATCAAAACCCCAAGGCCCGCTGCTGAAAGCCTCACGGCCTCATTGCTCACATTTCCACCTCCGTGTTCGGCTTCTTTTTCATCGCGTCGTTCCCTTTCAAAATGCGCTCGATTCAATTTCCAAGTACATCGCCCTAGGATGAAATGGGGGTGCCTAGTTGTTTGCTTCCTGCGAAAACAAGTTTTGTGCATCACGTCAACTGAGTTTGGGTCCAGAGGGTCATCGATTTGCACCTGATTGATGCTGGCGCGTGGGAGATCACCATCACCCGCCGCCACATCCTGCTGCGGAGGCAGAAATTACGTTACGCTCGCAACAATATTGAAGTTAACCCGGATTGTTTGTACAGAATATCTACTCGGCGATATCACAATAGGCGACGCCATTTCGCAGCTTTTCCCGGCGATTAGGATTATGAACTAATAATGATTTACGGCGCGAGCCACGCAAACAGTCCGTCCGGCATGATGCGGCCGTGATATGCTGAGTCAGCGGAATATACGAGCGGGATCCCCGCCGGCTCCTCCTCCCCGTGCCTAGATCAACCGCATTATCGAATTAATTTCTCGCGGATGCGAATAAAAATACGAAACGAATCGTGTAAAACGTGATTTGGAGATGATGCTGATTTGACCCATTGCTCTCGCATCCAGCCGCCTTTTCGCATCTCTTCAGAATTAAGCGTCCGAATTAGAGACTAACGACGAGTGGTAACAGATGGATGATGGATGGAGGTGGGGCCAGCGTGCGAGCGATGCCAGGTTATGATAGAATTTCAAAGCTAATATCGCCGACACGATATTGCAGATGTACGTGATAAATGGAGCTTACTAATTTTACTGGAATCTGATGTGCCCTTTTAACGACGAGTCGCCTTTCCTCGAGGGCATCGATACTTGCTTACGTACCGGTGCGATCGGTAACAATCGACCGTAAATCAAATTTAAAGCACATTCTTGTTGGCTACTACAGCAACTAGTTCAGCTTATTGTTTATTCATTCCTGCGTGAACCGACCGCGTTGTTCAGTACAGATTTGTATGGAGATTTGAGGCAACGTGCGCGTCCAAAGTTATATCTACGCCCAATTTCATCCGTCATGATAAGAAATTCTATCCTAAAGGCCAATTCAGTCCGTGGATGCTCTATCCGTGCGTGGTTGTTATATGAATGATTTCACGGAAATGGTTTTAAGTCGTGTTCGTAGACGCTTTAATTACAATCGTGGTTCGTGTAAAGGTGCAACAAAATATGACTTCTCTGTGAGGAAATTTAGGAACTAAAGATGCTTATGAATGTACCCGATGACTCCATATATGAGTTTCGCTGTAGAATGCTTGATTTCTTGTTCGCAAGTACATGCAGCTTTCAATATGTCCTCCATACCTAAGAAAAGATTAGCCATCTTGAGCACTAGTCATATCTATACAGTTGAGTAATTGACTACGGTCGCGATTACGGCATCTTTGTGGCTTCTGATGACCATAAAAACGAGCTTTAATCACTTAATCTGCATTAGAGCAATGCTTCCTAATGGCTTGAACCCGGTAACCGCCCATTGAGCTCTTTCGCGTATGCCGAACTATTACGAGTAGCCCGTCGCTTAGTCGGCAAGGTTTGACCTACATGGCAACTGGCAGAAATTTACCGCCGCTCGGCTCGTCAGTTTGCCGGAAACTGCACGAGTACAATGCGGAGCAGCTGCTCGGGCAAATGGAAATTAAAAAAGTAGCTGTTAATCATAGGGGCGGCTAGTGATCAAGCAGCTATTGCTCAAAACGCTTCTGGTTCTTGGGGGAGTCTTTTCCAATAAGGAAATATGCTTGAGTTATCGCAAACGACTCGATTTTCCGCGGTGGGAATTTGAGTTTCCTCAGTTACGGGCAAGAACAATCCGAGCGTCAAATATAAAAACTGGATAGAGCCTCGTAAAATTATAGCCTCAAGAGCAATTGGAGGATAAAACGTATGGAAGCGCAGTAGCAGGGGCACCGTTATCAAGGTGTGATGGATGGAGCATGTCCACGTCGGGGTGTAAAAGTGTCTCACGACAGTCGCAATCTACTCAATTAGCTCTCGTTACTCATACAAGAGACTTCCATCATTCTCAATCTCCTCTTATCGGAGTAGGTCGTGATAACTCGATAAAACCCTTACACGGGCTTCCAAGCCATTCATGGCCCCCTCCATCAGATCGATGCTTTTATATCGGAGATGGAACGGGACCATCGAGCATGAAAGCTTGGCGGCGGCGGCGGGGGCAGTTCTCGTGAGTATAAGTGTACATCTGGAACGCTTAACGAGCAATTGCAGCTGGAATTGCCTCGGAATGGATCTTGCTTGTAAACAGTACGCCTGGAGTAAAATGTTACGTATAAATCATACTGAAAGCGCATTTTCTTCTATTGTTAATGGATATTCAATTACGCCAGCTCTACGGCGAAGAGAAATGCGTAAATATTTTATCACTTTCTAGCAGGATGTTGGTATTCATATTTCACGAACGTATCGGCCGGTAACGGCGTGCAGCAGACGATATTCCAACATTCTCCCGCCGAAACCTGACAGCATCGCAATAACACGTTTACACTCGGCTGATGAAATCATTAGAGGCTTTCCTAAGGTGTTCATTAGCTGCGGCAACAAACCAGTAATGGATTAATGTGGGCTGACAAAACAAATTCAACACGGCGTGGCGACGATGAATATCTCGCCGCAGTTCACAGCGAGGGATTAATGTTTAGCTTGATTACAGTTAGATCACATTCACCCGCGTTTCGGCCTGATTTAATCACAGCGATGCGATGAAAGAACTCGTGATGAAAACGAATGACGGCAGCGACAAATTCAATATGGTACACTTTATTGATATTCAATTATAACGGCAACGAGGAGCAAAGCATAACCATCAAACGATATAAAGCAGACGGAAAAGCGTGCAGTAAATTATAACAGTCTGCCGAATAGTCATAAATATGTTAGTCTATTCAATAGGAATGGCCTGACGTAAATTTTAATTATATGTACACGTTTGTAGGCGATGGATTAACATGGTTAAAAGTGTTCTATAATTACCTCATAGCGGTTAAAAACCGAATCAAATATCATTGGTTCTGGAGTAATCCAGATTAAGTCAGAATGAATCAGCGAAATCCGCCGATAGTTTTATGGTGGTTGCTACGGGGCTTTATCCGGCTTGTAGACCATTGCAGGAGTAATTTGAATTGAGCAAAATGCTGTCAGCTAAACCGAACAACCCCTCAGCAAGGCTCTGCCTTTCCAAAGTTGGCTTGCGAAATAATTACAAGCTGTAAAAGTCCGTGAAGGTCAACCCGAGACGAGATAGAGGGATTCACCACGGTCAGTAAGTGATCAGACTTGAGTGCATTCGTCTGCGGTGTCGTGGTGACCTTTGAGACACACCGTGTCCAATCCCTTCTGAGAGCCGTTATGGTTCTGGTAGTTCTGGACCGCCAAAAGACCTTGCTGGTTGGCCACCGGAATAGATCCACAGTATCTTGCCCGAACTACTTGACGAAACTGTCTCCGGAACACACAGTATATAACGAAGTTGATGGATGAGTTGAAGACTTCGAGCACGTTGCTGAACTTTATGATCCAGAACTCCATCGAGAGACAGGTTCGGATGTTGTATTGCCAGATCATTTGTGCGATTCGGGCGGGGGCGTTGCACAGCATGAAGACGAGAACGACGATGATCATGACTAAGGTGATATTGTGGTCGTTATTTTCTCTCTCGCTGCGCAGCTGGAGGGATTCTCGCCTTCGTAGGCGGACCTTCCGGTAGGCGATGGTTAGTTTCGTATTTAACACGGCCATCAGCAGCAAGGGCAGGATGAAACTGAAGATATAATACATGATGTCGAAGTAAATTAACTGGTAATATGAGTTGGCGCCCATTGCTGTTCGTGATGGAAGGTAATTGACCGATCCGTTCTTGGATTGCCGTTCGACTTTTGATTCGAAGAAGCGGGGAAAATTGTATATTATGGAGAATACGATGACGATTTGCACTCCTCTTTTGACGTTCCTCAAGTTGCTCCAAGTGACGGCTTTGTAAGGTACGCAAACGGCGAGAAAACGAGTCAAAGCAATCAACACGGTCAGCCAGATAGTGGCCGTTTGGGCGACGAAAATGATGGGATATGTGTAGACTCGGATGTACCACCAAGTGGGGTGAAAAGCACTGACGAGTCTGAAATGAGCAAATAGGTCAGCCAGCGAGAAATGAAGGAACCACGAGCTTAGGAACACATTATCCACGGCGGCTAGCGACTGCAGGAGGTAGGAGGCGATAGGTGTTTCCTTGTCCCTCGTGAGAATTAAAAACGACATACTATTCCCGGCAAAGCCTAAGACACAAATCACAGCTGCGGCCAGAGAATTCACAATAAAACTGGCATAAGCCATACAGGCGTAATTCTCCCTCACCAGTATTCGTTGGAGAGTTTCGTTGGTGGAGTCAGCCGCCGATAAGTTTTCATGAGCCACCGCAGGCTCATCCGTCGGGAACGTAAAATTCTCCGTGTAAAGCATGGTGAAAGTCGGGCTAGGCTTTAAAAACATAAACTACAGCATGGTGCTAACTGAAGATTTACCGTCAGGTGCCCTAGCTAATGATGGCGGACGTCGGATATGAGCAGACGTGTTCCTCTGAGCCAGCGGATTCGGAGGCGAGCGTTAAATCGTGCCCGTCTCTCACGAGCGGCGCGCTCGGTCAGACCGCCAAGCCGCCACACCGAGAACCGGCGCGCGCCGGATCCGCCCGTGCCATCGGCAACTTCAACTTCCTGTCTCACCAGCCACTTAGCCTTAATGAACATACCTCGTCAAACTCGTCCGATTTCTCATCACCCAATTTAATATGAGATAGATCGTAAATGACCACCATGAGAGGAACACGAGTGCTGAATTGGAGAGCAGACGAGCGATATGGTGCCCGCAGGGATTTTTATTGGCGCGGGGTTCTAACGAGGGTCAGTGGTGTTTCCTTGATGGATGGCGACTTGTCACACAATCTCATCCTTTTTGTGGCTCGATATTCATCTGTATGGCCGTATGTGGCCCAGCCAGGCTTTGGAAAAGCTTCCTCTCGCTCTGCAACAGGCCGTCTAACGTGCGCACATGCATAGAAACGAGCTATAATCGGCGGAGCACCGGGACATTGTATTTCCCATGTTGCTGGCGCCATTACAATCTGTCACCTCGAATCACGTGTATTCAAAGGGCACAAGTGGTCACTTGTCCCAGATTAAACCCGGTTAAAAAAGACTTTCCGGGCGGAGTCGATAACACCGGGGCGCAGATGTGCCAAGATGGTGGTAGAAAGCTCACAAAAAAGCCTCCCCGGAGAGAATTGTCTCCGCTTTATCTCCTCACCCCGAGCCCGTCTGATAGACAGTGCAACTTCGAGATCCACGCCAAATTCATCGCGATGGCGGCGCGTTTTTCGTTTAGCGAACCAGATAATGCCTCTTCTCTAGTCGGGGCATGTTACAGAGATAATGAAGTGTACCTCGATATACCTAATTTTATTCACAACGGGACGTTGTCTGGATGATGCGGATCGCTTAGAAACAGGACCAACTCCCCCGAGCCATCGAGTCTGGCGGTAAAAAATCGGACAAGATATTCACGCGCATAAACACAGCGAGTCCCGTGTAATAAGTTTCGCCACGGGCTCTATATGAACAAGTGATTCCTCAATGATTAATGGTGATGGGATATAGCATTGTTTCCCTCCTCGGTAAACGTGTTATCGACATACACGGTGGCGCTCCATCCGGGCCGGGGAAAGTAAACTGAATCGCTGCACTCTTTCGTCGCGTAACGATCGAGTTAGCGGCGCGACGAATTAGGTCGGGGTTGTGCGGGGAAAACAGCCGGATCACGGGTAATACTCCTCCCACAATAATTTCCCGCGTCTCTCTCGATCTGATTAGTGGAAAAAATTGGAAATTGAATCGGTGTCCCGGTGGAGGTATCGGAGCGAGGACAACAAAGCGAGCGGCGGGAACAATCCCGCCTCTGTTCCGTCACCTGCTCGCCGCCCGAGTTTCTCTGCGACAACTCGAAACCGCCACAAAAACACTCATTTGTATTCCCCATCGCGCGATGAATATAATCATGGTGGCGGTAATGTGCCTCTCCAGAGGGTCAAACTCAAGTCTCCTATTCGTATGAAATTATAAAGTCCTCCTCCGGTAAGGGTGGATATAGGATCAGAATATAAATGACGCTATGTATCAGGTCATTAGATCTATGGGTCGGTGTTACACAGCGAGCGGAAGAAGTAAGTATAATAATGCCAATTGTTGAAAATATATCACCCTTACAGGGGGTGTATGAATTTCTCTTGCAATCCAGGGACATATGTAAGCAAGAAATACCTTCTCGAGGTAAGGTAACTACTGATATTACATTTTTGTCTGTCGTATGGTACTATCTTACCATCAACTAGACCTTATATAATTTGCAAGCACAATAACAACCATTGCTGTAAATGAAACATTCGCTTAATAGAGATATATGTGGTATGACAGCCAGACATTGCTCTTTCACCAAGTACAACAGCGGTTTTTTGCCATATCTGCACTCTCCGCACAGACCTAATGGTCACTGCTGTGATTTCTCCATGTGGCTCACGGAATCCATTGCAAAGCCGTGCGATAACCGCCCTGTAAGACAGTCAGTTTCTTGTCTCGCCGATCGTGATTGCACTGATGGGGGATGCGCTCGGCAAGCAGCTACATGATCACATCCGATCTCGGATTCATGTCACAGCGTAACTAAAACTTCCACCCCACGGCTGATGGCGCACTAAAGCGATGTGCTACAGTGGAAGACATCCCACTCTGCGCTCCGTCAGCAGCCGGGGGATGATGTATGGCGGAATTCCGCCGGCCGGAGAGCTCCGAGCATCAATGCCCGAAGCGAGCCATCTAATCATCAAACTTTAAAAGTGGATAATCCTTCACGTGAACTGCATATACCACAACTCTCAATGAAATTGAACATCTGACGCAATATCATTGCGTGGGCTTTGTTTATGCAAACGCGAGGCCATTCCCGGTCATATGCGCACGACGTATAGCCAAGAAGAGTAGATATATATTCAAATTAATGGATAGACGGGGCTCCCGGTTTGTGCGATTGCATACATATCATGTAATAGATTGTCCTTATAGGACTAGTCTTATCTCAAGGTCACATTTGTTTGGCGATTATATTTCTGGAATGGCTATACGATGATCCTATGATACATCACGCCTAATGCAGGTAGCTTTGCCTATAATAAAAGCAGACAAAGAGAGATGAGATCTTATCTCCCCTGGTTTGTTGGTTGTTGTGATGGCGGTGTTCCCGGAACGATGCTTCAAGCTGCTGACACTGAGTGGATTACAGAGGGTCCGTCCACCGAGCCCGGATTTACCGGTCCGGTATCGACCACAGCTATCAATCAATTACTCGTAAACAGAGGAGATATCAATTCCAAACTACATCAATCTGTCAGCCTCATCAAATCTGGAAATATCAGCATCACTGGCAAAAGCAGAACGTTGAGTTAGAGCCCACCGGAGAACGGGGTCCTCATTAATTTATCTGGAAACCTTGAACGCAAATATAAATCTGTTTACGGGAAAGCGGTTCGCGCAATTCGCCCAAATCCTGTACTTATTACGTCGTGTGCTGGCCTTTAGGAGCCGGGGTGCAAGAAGCCACATCGGTAGCTCAGACGTGCTGGGTGCTGTAAAGCCTTGATTGTTTACCAGAGCGTAATACGAAAGATAAAGACGTGAAATTGGGTGAGAGCTTTCGACAAGCCAATCAGACAATTACTTACGGAGCGTTTGAGTGGCTTTAATGACCTCTGAAGCATCGCTCATCGCATTGCAAGCAGCGATCGGTTCTATTATTAAACTGGTTTCCACATTTTCGAAGATTCAGAAGAGGCTTGGGAACTGACACGCAGTTTTGTCGAGAGTTGGCTATCAGAAAATTGACCGCCGGATGACCTACATTTATCTCCTCGTCCTCCTGTCATGCGCAGTAACACTGAATGGCGCTGATACGGCGGCGAAATGTGTCCCCTGACACCATAGGTCAGCGAATTCCGAGACACCTTATGTCAGCAATTGCGCATTAATATTAATCTGAGCCATATATATGTTACTGGGTGATGGAGCGTTTTGCCTTTAGCAATTTAATACCAGAGGCTTCATAAGCAGCGGTCTGACCCCCCGCGATAAGTCATTTCACAACCCCCCGGGGCCAGAAAGTCCATTGTCCGCCAAATAGCCCGAGATCTGCGGGGGAGACAAGGGGCGAATTAAGTACAGTCACACTTTGTATCAATTTATATAAGATTTAAAACCCTTTTATGATGCCCCAAGCGAGTGGGAGGTCGTTTCTGTTAAGCATTTAATCATCTGCCGCCGCTCGCAGTCGGCATTGTCCGCATGATATGTCTGTTGTGATGCTGTGAACCGGCGACTGTGCCCATGTTTACGGCCGGCTGTGGGGGTGGCGCCTGGCTAGGGAGCATCGATCGTTCACAAGGCGGGAAAAGTGTACTTGTGTAAACCAACTAAGGTGAACTCAAGCCCGACAATTTCCATTTGGGGAGACGCGCGCAGCTGCGAGGCCCCTGCTTATCGCCAGGTCAGGAGGACTTTGATTCAAACCGTTGAGCAATCAGATGCGGAGACAGGAAGGGTGTGACCGTTTATTCGTATTTACCACGGGGACTGTAGCGAGAGTGTCCGTGCGTATCGGGACAAGCGAGAAGGGCCTCACCCGACCACGCCCGATTACGTTTAACGGTGGTAGCAACGAGGTCGGTTCTCTCAGATGACCCGATCCATTACTGAATTAGAGACGCAAATATCGGGGGATAACCGTCGCATGCCTCCTCGACCGATTCCTGTCCACTTGGTCTCCCATACATCACCTATAAAACAACTTTTCAAGCAGGTTAAGATGGCCATGCATTGGGCACGCGGTTGGCAGAGATCAAGACGCGTCCCCCGCTCCTGGGTCTATACATGTCAATAATGCACGGGACATCTGCCGACAGAAAAGAAGCCCTGGAAGAAGAGGGAAGCTGATGCGAAAGAAATCCCCCCGGTCCGTTGCGAAAGCTCGGTGTACTGGAGGTTAATTGGTCTGATCCATGACTGACACATCCTTTCTATCCTTTCACTACCCTTTCACAAACTGTTTTCTTCATCCTCTCGGGAGGAAACTACGAACTCAAAGGGACGTAGCTAAAAGTAGAAAACGACCAATCTCCGAAGTATTTTCATCTCGAAAAGATTATAATTCAATTTGAAAAATGATTAGATTAAATTGTTGAATTCAATATTTATATTAAGAACTTGTAAACAGGCCGTGAGTGCTGGCACCATCACGCGACCTACAAGCCCCGGGGGAGCTCTCCCAGATTCATCAGCAGCCCACTCAACTATGAATTTATCGTGCGCCAACATCAATATATTCAGGCAATAGGGGCAGATTATTTCATTGAGTTCATCACGAAATCAGCGCCTGCGATATGACATTTCAGCTCAATTTATCCACAGTTGGAATCTAGAACATGATGAGTGATTTACTAATGTTACGGAGCAGGCAAACGTAGCATGTCGTTACACACAGGGAGGCAATAAGTAATTGGTAGCCACCATCATAAATCAGTGAGTGCACATGAGTACAGTGTGAAGGTTTTTCTCGTTAGTTCACGTGACTTATTATAAAACAATCTGCACTAAAGATCCAGGGTTGAAACCTCACTAATTATACCCGCATGGCGTTTTCAGATTATCAGTGATTCCTTTAGTCGAGATCATTTCTGATTTTTGCTTATTCATGTTTGAAATTTAGATATTTAGAAACAGCTGATACATCTTAGTATTGAATACCCTTTGATAAAATATTGCATAACAAATCGAGATAATCACTAGTGTAAACGAACTTTGAGAAGCTCAAAAAAAGCGTCTGGTTCGAATAAGATAATCGCGAATAACGTTCGCACTTATATATTTGTCCCACGTGGACAATTGTGTCTTATCTGTTATCTGCATTTTGAAATGTTAGTGTTTTTTATTGGAAAGAGTCCAGAAATTGGTAGCGTTTCTGCGATAGTTCCAAAGTCGATCGACTGTCAGTTCTGATAGAGGTGGCCTGCATGAACTCGAGCAATGTTGGCCCGGACCCTACACACCATCCATTTAATGCGCGATACTGAGTCTCGAGGCAGAGGACAAAAAGAACAAAACCCGCAGCGTCTCCTATTCATCACATTAACCGGATGAAACGCGGAACGAAGACAAAACAAACTAATCGATTTTCAAGAAGACCTCAGTCCCCAGTAGATTTCAGCTCAATCTTGGTATCTCGCTCCCAAAGTCCCCCTGACGTAAAATAGGGCAAACTTTGATCAATACTCCCATGGCTGGTTTTACAGAGACCCTGTCCGATAAAGAAGTACCCCTCTCCGTCCGAAGATCGATGATGAAATATCCTTGTGCATGCCATTCTTCCAGTAATTGCCCTTATTGATCATAATCTCCTCACTGGGATGCCATCGCGGGTCGCGTATAATAAGCCAAACGACAGGGCACTTCCGGTCTACTCGAGAATATCTTTCAGCGTATCAACGAGTATCACACTCGTCTTTCAAATCCCTAAGTGGACGCGATTAGAGACCCGCTTGGAAATACCCGACAAAGCCATCTAGCCAGCGGTTCCGAGGAAAATTTAAGAACCCATTTCCGAGGTGAGAGGTATTCGTGAGGACACTTTAAATAGGAATCGCCCAGCGATACTCATCAGTGAGAGCAGCAATAAGGTCGGCAATTGTGGCATTTTAAAGGAAAATAAACATCCTTGACCGGCCACGTGAGGGTAATTTGTTTGTTAGGTTCAGGCACTCAGGGGTTTTCACGAGTCATCTAGTGGCGGCCATGATGCTTTTGTACAGGCCTACATTGCTTTTGTCACTAAACATCCTACAAATGGACGGCTCAGTTCACAAAAATTCCGACGCTTGACACCGGCTTTAGTGGATCCACAGAGAGCTGCCAAGATAAATAAGTGTCAGTGCAATGTCAGCAGCTTGTAGAAGATTAAGCGTCTGAGCACAGGGGAGCCCTTGTCATTTACTCTACAGTTTAGTAATGTCTTCTAATGGACAAGAGGAAGCTCAACCCACCAAGAGGCGCCTATGTACAGGGAACGTGTTGATGTGTGATTAAGGGGCGGGTGTATATATCTCTGCCTGCTCCAGAGAGACAGGGAGAGGGGGGAGGTGGGTGCTCCGATTTTCCCACCATTTGGACATAACTGAGAGTGTTCGAAAACAAATGATAGAAGGTTCTGGACATTGCAACTGATGTCAACGTGGGTGAAATTGTCCGCAGAAATTGAAGGATGTAGGACGGATTTGTTTGACCAAAATAAGACGATCTTGTGTCATCCTTGGTGTACCAGATACCCCCCCCCCCCATCCACCAACGCTCCTCTGCCCAAGGCTCCGGATATAAAGAAGGCAGGAAGTTGTGATCAAGGTTCGCAGCTCAGCTGGAATTAAATGCCAAGCCCAGCCTCGTTTTAGGTACAATGCAAAACGAGACAGATCGCGACTGCAGCAATCGGCTGTTAATAAGATGATAATTTGGAGGTTGGCAGAAGTTATTCAATTTTGCATTTTGACCTAAATAATAGCGCACTATCGAGTAATATAGAGCCAGCCAGCAGTCGTCCCGCGGCTTAATGCTGTGGAAGTAATTCTATTTGATCTGCACTCTGCAGGTACCACCATAGACAGCGGATGGTTGAAATTTGGAGTGTCAGCAATAAACGGAGCACGGGCCGATAGTCTATTGATCCGTGTGTGTTTATCTATGGTTTGTTGTACTGCAAGGATTTTATTGCTTTAGCACGATTACCAGGTACTCCCGCTATATATTGTCTCTCTGTACTAGGAGCTAACCACCCGTCAGTTTGTTTTATCAGCCACACCTGATCCAACCAATATCACTACTCATATATCATTGCGCCGTTCGATTCAGCCATTGCTTGGCTAATAAAGATATTCCACAAGAGCATGGATCCATCAAAGCATATGTAGGAGTCTGTTACAAAACTGATAATAGCGCAGCATTTCATCTTCATGACCGTGTGCGATGCTAGAGAGAGCACTGTCAATGCATTTTATGATCACGTCTGATACCACAGCGAGCAATACATCAGAATAATTATATAAAGAGCAGGCAGGTAAAGTATAGCCGGTTAGAGAGCAAGGCAAGTGTTGAATAAAAAGTACGCAGCTGAATTAACCAGTTTTACTGGATGATAAATGTGTGGAAGTGCGCATTGAAAACCATCATTGTCTATTTCATCCTTGTCAACTCCTGACGGCAGGTCCCGTTTCGGGATCCGAAATTGATAGCGGTTTAAGGAGGGCGGGGAATTAAAAAACATTTCGCTTTTCAGGAGCTAATTGCAAACGGGTATGGCAAATCGTTTCAGTTGCGCTAGACGTGCGAGAAGAAGGTTTGAGGACGTCTTGAGAAAGTAGATGACGCATACGTACGCAAAAGCAAGATGGCGTAAATTAGATCAGTAAGTAGACGGTTCGATGCGCTTACCCTAAGCTCTCTTTTCTTGGGCCGAAAATTCTGTCTGATCCGCGGAATCGGCGGATGTAATGCACGGTGTCTGTGCAATTCTGGCCTCGACCGCGAAACAAGAACAAAAAGTTCACCGAGGATGCGTGATCAATTCCCTTCATCTTACTATCTGACGATATCACCTTGATTATAAATCGTGCATATGTAAGATAGGATGGGGAGAAACACGCGCGCCACAGATACTAACCGCACGAGATATAAGTTTGTGCGTACTTAGGCTTAGGGCGATACGGTAAAAAAGATCTCTTCTCAGACATGGCTCCATACAAGAAGGAGTAACTCTAATTTATCGCTACTAGCATTCTCATGTTACGGTTGAAAGTCATCTCTGTTTCATATGCATCACGAATAGGCCGTAGTTTCCTGGTCAAGTGCACATTGTCCTCAGCTGATAAAAAGACGACAGTATTGCGCATCTCCTTAAAGTCATTGTCTTCAGGAGAGGCATATCAATTGCAAATTGGACATGTGCACGGAACCGACAAATAACGATGTATGCTTCATGATCGGCATCACAGACGTCACAATATAAGGAAACGCTCGACCAGATAAAGGCCTTTCTTTTCATCTGGATCAGTAACACTACAATCGTAACCAACTATATGTTACAATATAGATATGGAATAGGATATGGGAAATGTATCGGACTTCGTTTTAACTATATGTTGTAACTGCAATGTACGAGCAATGTTAACGTTGGAA
>JAXGGS010177745.1:70887-81356 GCA_035585475.1 Armandia brevis
TCCTGTAAAAATATATTCTAAGCTGAAGGGGCTTCGAAGGTCATTCAGCCTTAATGTATCAAATCATTCCACCTGGGGCGGTTGGATGTCTGGTCTTAAGAACGCTTGACTTATGATATATATCAGTGTTCTCGGAATAATATCAATGGGGTATCATTGTATTTTTGTCTGCTCTGAAACACCCCCCTTCTCCTCCTCTCCCGGAACAAGTCCGCCGACGCGACACAAAAACGGACAACAACCCGACGAGACAGGCTTTACTTCGCCATTTCCTCATCGGCTGTCGATGCAACAACCATTTGTCGGTGTTTTTCCACAGAAACGCCGCGTAATTGCCGACAAAACATCACTCATTATAGTTACGTAAACCGGATGAGGGAGTTGAGCAGCTGTCAGACAAATAGCGCTGATGGTTCCCGGGAGTTAGATTTTCATTTTATTTTTATAGTTACGTGGGCAGAGCCGGGCGAGGATCTGTTTGTTTACAGTGATGATCACCTCCCGTTTTTGTCACTGATAAACGAGCTCGGTTCACTCGCGAACAGGAAGGACCAGAGACGATGTAATGGCGTGCTAGTTTTATGCTTAACGCCGCCCAGTCACCGGCGCGTGGTTCTTAAAGTTTCATCTTGTGATGGAGAAAAAGAGGGGCAAAGTGAGAAGCATCCGCTAGATGACACTTTAAAAGCCGATTATCATGGACACGCATAAACCGGATCGGTAACCCCCTGGTAATGATGGCGGTTTTAACTTGAAAATGTCGTTCTCTGCTGCATTGTCTTTCTTCACCAATATCTCACCGGTTGCCTCTTTGTTTAGTCGAAACACCTCGACAGGACAATCAAACGTGCCTCGAGCAGACTTAACAAACGGTGACAATTCTCCCCCTCGATCAATTCATTATGCCCCCCCAAAGCTGTCACACCAAAGAGGAACAGAAAAGGTGTGGTTCAAATTGGGTCGCCACCACGTGACAAGTCCATGCCCCTCCACGCTCTGACATTTCCTGATTTGCCTCGGAACGGCCATCAAGAAAGAAATTGTCGCTTCACGGCCCATAATTATGGCAATTCTGCGCCATTCCTGTGCTAGTTGGACTCATAGGGCGGGATGGTTGGAGGTGTAAATGGTGTCGGGCGCAGGCCCAGCCGGCCCCGGGTCGTCTCGAACACGTACTCGTGACGGGGACGCAGAGAGACAGGGAACAACCCGCTAAAAACCGCACAGGATCATTAAGAACACTCTAAAACGTCACCCTCTGCCACCGACGCCATCCCTACAAATTAGATCTGATTCATAACAGAGTTAGTTTGACGTTTATGTCCCGGCCGTGGACGGTAGCTGCGTGAAAGGGATGACGGAGGGTGGCGATTACGTGTGATGGAATTTCACGGCTTTTACAGATTTAAGGAGTTAACACGTGACTAGTTGAATTAAGCTTGAAAAGACCTCGTACTTGCTGACGAGGCTCAGTCCTCAGGTAGCCGAGATTTCCTAGAAATGGGGCCATGCACCAAATTCTGTATAATCGAATAGGGCACTGAATTCTATAGTGAACGAACAGAGGAAGAAGACCACATCGTCCTGAAGACGAGATAAAATACTCTGTAAACGCAGTAAATTTCCGATCGGTTTTCCGAGAAGCAGGAAGTCTGTCTCCTCGATCGGATCGGAAACCATATTTTTGCACACTGTAAAGATATCATTCCATCCATCTTGACTGCAGTAATCAAGCCAGTGGCAGACGAAGGTTCAAATGGGTGGCCTGAGGATGCGCCTTCGTCTGTGCAAACGTTATGAAAAATAACAATGGCAGCGTTATCGATAGAGCTCGGCCGTCATGGGGGGGCCCTAATCCCGTATAAGTTGTAAATCTCGCCATCCTGAGGCCCTATTATCACCCGCGAAATATGCCATATATTGGGGGAATGAGGCATTCGGTATGAGATTTGGAGGTATATGAGACCATCAGGTGGACGGCGGGCCATTGGTCAGGCTCAGTGCTAACCAGGGTCGCCATCCTCATGGAATGTCACCAATTGGGACCGGCTGGTGCAATCTCTCGTGGCCTGATTTACCGTGGTCGGGGAGCCGGAGGGCAGTTACCCCGGACTGCACTCCCAGGCGGAGAGAATGTGACTCAGTGCCGGAGGAACACGGCGGAAACGCTGCTCTTAATCTCCCGGAACTTCTCTTCCTTCTCGAGGGACCTCCAAACTTGTTAATAATGCAGGCTCTGATTTGAGCGACTCAAGTTTTAGAGCCATATTCTTGACCATTTTACTTGATTTATGAAGATCTCCGGCGCGTTTGATCCGGCATTCTCATTTTCTCGTAATGGTAAAATAACAAGCTTCCGGCCGCGAACAAGCTCGAACACAGCATCACTGAAACAAGATAAAACAATATGCCTCTTATATTCTTCTTGTAAATATTTAATCATTTGCATATATGAAGCTCTCAAATGTTTTACAAGCTTAGTGCATGCATTTTGTTTTTAGGTTTAACCAACCAGCAAACGTAACATTGGGCTACGAACACTAGTATAAAGCCAATTGTTGAATTCCCATGTATTAGAGGCCTACATGGTTTACTGCGTTTTACTGTATGCAGATGCACGGGGATGTGGTGAGCTGCGGAGAATGGAAGCTTCACCGGGCGTCTGATGGGTGAGGCGCTACGGGACCATCTATCATATCACCACCTGCATCTTTCATTACCTCCACCACAACATATCCGGCTAACAAACCTCTCACATACCATATGTGATTACACTGAAAACAAGTTGGTGATAATGACGTTATTTTCATGAAAATTGTTATTCCAACTTTATTACCTCATAATGATGGAAATTCGGGTTGCGAAAGCGCCAGTGATAATGGCCCAGAGAAGAGGAGGATAAATGTCACTGAACGGAGACTGGTTAAATTACAAGGTCATTCCCAACAAATTCATCACCGTGCAGTAATCGAATATCAAACCTATCACAGGATTTCGATCTTGAGGATCATGCGATTACTGCTCAAGATGAGCACTACTTCCTCTTCCTGAGTCAGTGGATAAACATCACCAAGCTGCGCTATACTACAGCCTACTGACATATACTGCTATCTCATATTTGTTATCAACACATCCACTGCTTACATTTTTCAGTAAAACCTGAAATATAATTTGAATTATAATGAATAAAAAAAGGGAATTTACGAATTTTTATAGTTTCTTTTATATTTAATTATCGAGTTATATGGACACATAGAAAGGGTAATTAGCATCCACAGTTTTCTTTATTCCCGCTCAATATGTAGAGCAAACCAATCTAAGTGTTAGGGGAGCGGGTCATTCGTTAAACCATGAAAACTGATAACTCACATCAAAATATATTTGGCATGGCTGATGCCTCCAATATCTGAGTACTTGTATTGATTCTTAAAACTTTATATTCTCATTATTCCTCAGGTAACAATACAAAATTACCTAAGTTATTACAATCTTGTTTACGTGTTATTGATATTAAATTACATATAGACATGAATCTACTCTGGTTGACATTAAAATGACATCACCGTTATGTATCTGATTGGAAACCTGAGTAGTTCTACACAGGTGAGCGCTGACTGTAACCGTTATAACATAATGTACTCGACACTAATGCTCATATAAGCTCGAGAAGTCTGAATACGTGTAAGGATGTGCTGACATACTGATTAAACAAGATAAATATCGCCGTTTTCCAGCGCAGAGGATGGAGGTAACCACTGTATATGTTCCACTCACGGTGAATCTGTTGATGTTGGTGAAACTGGGCGCCGCTGAGAACGCCAAATTCTTTAAGATGGAGTATTACCACACCGTGCTGGGAGGGACCGAGGTAGTGGAGAATTATTTCGAGAAACTGCACTACGAAGAGCACGAAAAGATTCCCGTCATACAACCGTGGCCGAGTAAATCAGAAGTGAAGCGGGACGGCGGAAAAACACAGCAGAATAAGACGGAGGAATACATAGACAGGATAGGCGGGCGTCTCGCGCAGATATTACAAGGTAAATCGATACCCCAGCTGAGAAGTATCGTGGAAACTACGCAGATTATATTCAAGACGACTTACAAGATGACTCGTGTGTGCTCCCAGGAGGAATGCCCCCCGATCGGGTGTGGTGTGTCGGTAAAACTGCCCCCATGTGGTCACGTGTGTTTGGACGTGCCCACACCTGTCAAGTGTAAAATGACTCTAATCCCATACGGGGCACACCTCGTCAATTTAACTCTAGTTAGCGCCAACTTTCACTTCTGCCGATATAATACAATACAATTTGGTAACAGTCGTCCTTTTTGTGGCAACGATGGAGGGGTGGTGCTCAATGGGTCGTCTGCTGATATATTCCTCGATATTCAACATGCCGACCACTACAACGCATCAGATAATGTATATCAGCATCATAATTTCCGGGCCCTGATTTCATATCAAGTGACAGCAGACGACTATATGCAGTTGAGAACTTTTCACGCGGAAAGCGTTCCGATTGCTGAGCATGGTTACCTGCGAGGTGGAATCAAGCTTCGCGCTGTGCTCTGGAATTACATCAACTCTGTCATTTATCTGAGGACGCATTCGTTTCAAACTGGGTGCCTCCAGTTTCTGTGTCAGAGCAAGCAAAGCCGGGCATCAGTAGTGGGCGCAGTCACTCGGGGAGCTCCGGCTTTTAGGTATCGACGGGACGCCTTTGTGGGGGATATAAAGTACAAATGCGCAGCCTCCTCCTCTCCATCTAAATACGTGTGTGTGGAAAGTGGGTCGTTCACAGTAGCGCTGATGATGGACATCGCCCAGGAGGGTTTGTCCCAGCTAGAGGGAAATTTTGAGCTGAAGGATGTAAAATGTAATTCCAACAGTTCATGGCAATGTGAGAAGAATGTCACGCGGACGAATAATGAAACTGTTTTGAATTTTCGCAGCTCTGAATCGCCAATAGCGTACCTAGAGCATACCTATGATGCAAGTCAACACGATGGATATATCACATTACACATCGAAGAGCTCGATGTGGAAGGTCTCGCATCTCCAAGGCACGAGCAATGCGGCGCAGGAGGGATTTCTATTCTAACTGAATACAGAGACTGGGACATTGGGATAATGTGTGGCGGATATGCCTCGAGGACATTGACATTCTTCAAAGATAAGAAATCCATCCAGTTGTCCAAAATCGTCAAAATTATTGCGAAGAAATACTTTGCGGAAACTACGATCCGATTTACTGTGAGAGTAGAAACTTCAAAATGCGAAGGTTTCGTGAACATGGACTTTCAGAATTATCCCGTAGCTACTGCTGGGAAAACTTCGAAATCGTTTGTGAAATACTACCACCTGCTGGGGAGCATGGTGAGACTAGTGCACAGACGGGACCAGTGCTTTAAGATCTTGTTCCTGGAGGCGGACACCCACGAGGTTCTAGATGGCGCGACGATCAGCGTGATACACCGGGGGAGCGGTGTGATGCAGGTGAGAGGAGAGATCACACCCCACATGCCCGACTACCCGGTCTCCAGCTCGCTCGACTGGGACGGCTTCGGCGTGATGAGCGGACTAGGCTGGAAAACGTTTCAGACGCGAACGTTGACACGTGACACGCCGCTGATCACCGTGTCGTCGTTCTTCAACACGATGAAGCTGGACGGCAAGTTTCTGATGTCGGAGAGGGGAGAGAGTTTGCTCTTCACCGCCGAGGACCCGCGTGATGATTGCGTGCAGTTGAACACATCGTCTGCACAGGTGGGTTTGGATAATGAAACTCTCGCCCTCGGCTTTTGTGGTCGAGTGATGCACGGGGAGGGAGGAGGGGCGACTGTTCAGTTCCCCCCGGATGAGTCCTCTTACGGCGGAGACATCGGCGAGCACTGCTGCGAACTGCGACTCCAGTTCACCTTCACCGGTTGTACACAAATGGTAGACACGATCGTTGCAAATGTTCACTCATCTAGGAACTTTCTTGTCAAAGACAGCGTTATGTGGAATAACACCCTTGGTTACAGCGCAGAAAGATTCCAAACAGAGCATCTGGTCGCAGTCGGAGATGATGTCGTCGTTATTCTGCCTGACAATAATAATATTTCTGTGTCCCTGATGAGCCTCGTGCCCGGATGTCAGATCGAGATGACATACGCGGTTAAAACCTACAGATACGCGCAGACGATCAAAGAGCGGAGCAAACCTGAATACTCCGGTAACGCCTTCTGCCTCCAGTCGACGTGCTATTACTTCAGTGTCGAGAGAAACATGACATGGAATGCAGCACAGGAGACGTGTAAGAAAAGAAAACAGGGTCAGCTCTGGTCCGTCCCCTCCCAAGATTCATACCAGGAGATTCTGAACGCTGGATTGGCGCATCTGGAGGGCGGTAGCCGGAAGAATGCTTGGAGCTTGGACAAATCAAAGAGTCATCCCGACTTCAAACAGCTAGCGAGGGAGAAGCGTGTGATGCATTCGGGCGGCACTCTCTCTGCAACAGCATTTGTCTACACAGGGTTAAAACGGAAGGTGGGTCATTGATTTATCTAATTTATTCATTGCTCCTATTTATGTAGGAGGGCTGTTAATCAAAATGAATAATGTACGCTGTGTATCAGCAATGCTTATTGCAAATTCCCAAAGAACCAAATTTAAGATATGAAATTCGAGGAATCTAAATGAGCATATTTAAAACACAATTTTACAGTCGCTGCACACAGACTTTATCTGGAATGATGGTTCCCCATTGGCGCACAGAAAATGGCACGTTCCACGCAAAAGCTCGGTCACCAAGCGTACCTGTTTCGGCTGTAAACCTGTCGTCTCCAATTTAACCTGCATTGATGCTCATTGTAATAATACCACAAAAACAGCAGAAACAGCTCTATCACATTTGCTTAAATACCTGCATCCTTTAAAATCAAAAAGTCATTTGTGCACGGCGGCGATCATATCAGATTTGGAGAGGTATAGCCTCTTGAGTATCCCATGTGACGATCAAATATCTGAAGAAGACGAGCCGTTTACCCTTGTCTGTGAAAAAGAAAGACAAACGAAGGATAGCTCAAACGAATCGAAGAAGTCGCAGTCGACGAAGGCCTGGTTTGCGGTGGAACGACAAACTTCTGAATGTCGTGAGGGTTGGATAACGGTCGGTGGTCAATGTCTAAAACTTCAGACTGTACAAATACCAGAAATGCCGGGGTATTTTAGAAGAAGTGGGCGAGTGATTAAGTCATACCTCGAACGGGCGTGTAGGATACACAATGGAACCATGATGACCACCAAGACGCTGAGGAGCAAAGGTCTCCGAGATCACCTTGTACGCTTCGTCTCCTACCTGGACCTCTGGGAAGTCGGCTCTGACAAGATTACCCTTGGCAACAAGGGACGATGTTTTAGCATAGAAACCGTAGTTAATCGCCACAACCCCGTCAGTGATAGCACCCTGTATATCTATAACTCAGAGGATGCGTGTACCGGTATGGAGGGGACACAGCATGTTTTATGCTCGGCTCCTATGCTGACCATCCACCCTGACCAGTTCAAATGTAATGTCGGTTCTTTCATGTGTAAGGATGCGTCTTGCATACTCGACACGTATATCTGCGATGGCATAGAAGATTGCGTTGATGGCTCTGATGAGTTGACAGAGGCTTGTCCGATGATTTGTGTTGCCAATGGCAGTGGGGAGAACTATACTTTCTGCTCTGAATCGTGTAATGTGGCCGACGGTTGCACTTGCCTTCCTCCTTTTGTTCAGTGCTCTAGTGGTGGTTGCATTCATCCTGACATGCTCTGCGATGGCGGTTACAATTGTCGAGACAAATCAGACGAGATCAATTGTAGTCCCAGGATGTTCACGAAGACAGTAGAATCGACATTCAGCTGTAAAAACGCTGAGACGATTCCTTTGTACCTAGTCAATGATTTGATTCCCGACTGTCCGCATCCAGATTCTTCTGACGAAAGTAGGTTTCTAGGTCACCTGGCGAAAGGAAGATATAGTGAATGTAAGATGAACCACGCACCATGCTATGACGGCTACGACCTCTGCTATCCGCGACATGAAATATGCACCTACGAGAGGTCGGACAGAGGGAATCTGTCTTCCTGCAGAAACGGTGCCCATCTGTCGCTAGATTTATGCATAGATCACCAGTGCTCTGGCATGTTCAAATGCCCCAACTCCTACTGCATCCCATACCACATGGTTTGCGATGGTATCAACGATTGTCCGCATCACGAAGATGAAGCACAGTGCCAAAAAGCTCTGAGCTGCCCACGCATGTTTAAATGCCGAGGGAAAAGCAGGTGCGTCCATCCCAACAACCTACTGGATGGTGTTGCCCAGTGCCCGCTGTTCGGGGACGATGAGAAGGTGATTGAGGGACGCGCCATGTGTCCACTGGGATGTAAATGTATCACAAGTGGCTTATCGTGTAATAACAGGTACATCATGTATTTACCGAAGTTCTCGACGACTGCCACTGTCCTCTATTTGCAAGGAACCAAAGTTGAACTTAGAGTCGGCATGTTCACGCGATACGTCAGATTACAAATATTAGATTTGTCAAGGAACATATACAGCGAAGCTGAAATCGCTGGAAATCTCTTTCAGCCGTTGGATGCTTTGCAAAGTTTAAATCTGTCGATGAACGATATTAGGTTGATTTATTCGGAAATGTTTTTGGGACTACACAATTTAAGAATTCTTGATTTATCAAGAAATAAATTGTTTCAGGTCATAGTCACAGAACAAATGTGTCAAAACATGCCAAATGTGAGAAAATTCGATGTTAATAATAATAGAGTAATAGCATTTATTGCCAATGAATGTACCAGCAAAGCTGAGGATTACTTGTCGTTTGTCAATCTCAAAGATAATCCGCTGTCAAGTATGGACATTATGGGTTCATTTAAACAAATAGCGATATACACGACCTTCAGAGAGCAATGCTGCTTGGTTCCCGGTCTTGCACGATGTAAATCATCGATTGGGTCATCTACATCAGCCTGTACTGACATGTTTGGTAATACTGGTGTACGGACCTTTATGTGGATTATCGTGATATTATGTATCCTTGGTAACATATTCGCCTTCGTTTGGTGGGTGAGAAACAAATCCGGCGCTCATGTTTCAATCCAACGCCAAGTCCTCTGCTTAACAGTCGCGGATTTTCTTTTGGCCATCATGTTTTTGTCTATACTCGGGAAAGATGCATCGTTTGCTGGTGTTTATGGAAAGCATCAGTCTAAATGGAGAGGGAGCCCGGATTGCAAAGTCATGGGTGGTTTTATATACTTCACCTTCGAAGTATCCATATTTATGCAAATGGTGATACCGTTAGATCGAGCTGTATTACTCGGGTTCTCCAGAAGAAGCAAGGGCCTGGGACGTCTGACTAATTTGGCTACCACTGCCGTGGGTATATCTGCAGCAATTGTGATCGCTGCTTTGTATTTAGCTTTTCTAGGATTTGATACTAGCGTTAAAGTACCCAACGATCTGTGCTTACCTTTTATTGGTTTTGGCAACAGCCGAACCCTCTGGCAATTTCATGGCATCGTCTTTGTTTTGTTAAACATTAACTTTTTCTTGGGCGCAATATTTTGTTATGTTTTCATCCTGGACAGAGCGTTTAAAAGCATGAATAATGCAATAAGCGTTACTGAAGATGGCGATGTAAAGCGATACCAAAACATGCAGAAGCGATCATTAATTGGTAAATCTGTACTTTGTGTTTTCTGTCACATGTTTGCTTGGCTATTCATAAGCGCTGCGGAAGTGGCTTATCTCCTTAATTCCACTGACGTACCATTTGTCACCTATACCTGGATCGCGTATGCTTTCCTCCTCTGTGGGCCTCTCGTCAATCCTATAATGTACACTTTTCTAACTGGTGACTTTAAACAGAGAGTAGTAGTGAAGGCTAAGTTGTCGATCAGAAAGTCTGTCAGACGCGCACGTGGCTTACCTGATAAATCGGATACTAACGGGCATACCCTGTACGCTGTTGATTCCATATCATTGTCAGAAAGCCCCATGCCAATCACGGCTTTACGAGCAAAGGGTGCGGGTAAGAATGGCGCACCCTCAAAACTAAACGGTGAAGCTGTGTTTGATTTGGAGACGCCATCCACGTCATCTATGACGGAGCTGAACGCCATCACCCAAGAGATCAATGATCGCTCCGGTCTGATGGATGATTAAAAATAATTTGACCTTATTGAACTTTTGCAATTTTTGCTAAATTGTGATAAATTGGGTACACATTTTTGTAATTCAAATAACTCAATGCTTTTGATTAACGGGTTTGTATAGTTCACTTTATTCATTACGGACTTTAATCTGAGAAAGTTTTCACTCGGAATTTAAAGTCACAAACGTTGTTAAAACGTCATTGATTTATATTAACCGTGATATAAGTCTAACAAACTGTATTTGTGTTATTTTAAACTTGTA